>FN649742.1:2089919-2116498 GCA_000310025.1 Ectocarpus siliculosus
TCACACCCCCCCCCCCCCCCCCTCCCCGTTGAGGTATTCGCGGATCGGATGCTACGCGTACTATGTGATGAACCAGGACGAAATAATCAGCACGTGGGCGAAATAACTACTATGTAACAGGATTCACTTTGGGCACTGCTGAGGCGCACAGAAAGCGGTCCTTCCTTCGTCCCGTCTATTCTAGGCTCCAGTCTACACTCTACTGTACACACCTTGCAGTGGTACAGTCTTACGCATATGTACGTTTGACTCATCAGCCGGGGTCACCGGCAAGTGCCTACACCACCCGTGATTGAATTGGTGGTCTCGTGGTCTCCCATTGACATAGCAACTCGACGAGTTTTTTCGTCGGCGTTGCGTCGCCTGCCTTAACCTTAAACTTCATTTTTCTCACGAGAAACCGCAAGTGCCGACAACAACACTCATCTCGAGAGAGGAAGCCAGCAAGAGCGACCGTCTTCCAAAAGCCTGATATGAGTGCTGCACGATGAAGACGGTGCCAACACCTCTCGATGCCCGCAAGGAACGGCCTCGACGCATCGAGCTAGGAGGAAAGTCAACTTAGGTTGTGCGCCATGACTCTGCAGGTTTAGGGTAACCACTAGTGTGATTCGATTGGAGGCTTCCCATATAGGGCGTTCTTCCCCGTGTTGACTGATGTGGGGGTCCATGCACCAGCCGTGTTTTCAGCAGTAGGTTGGCGCGCACTCGATCGTGCGGGCGCAGGGCTCAGCAAAATACCAAAAGACTGCCGTGGGGTATACGAAAGACTAAATTTGAGGTCGATTTCAGCGAGCTTTGGGGTTTTTACCTTCGGGTCCATTTATTTGAGTACACCTTTTTCGGGGTTCAGTGACAACGGGAATCGACCGCGTCGAGTGATGGATCAACACGGACGGATAAGGTAATGGGCGAGAGATCGGAACGGTTATCAATGCGGAGACAACAACAGCACAACCGCTTATCGACCATTGGGGTCACCAGTCACCAGCAGACCGAATACCATGGTACATGGTACACGCCATCTTCGAGGAAAATCAACCTTTCTCGGAACAGCCATTGTCTAGATCTCTCGGCGCTAAAAGATGAGCACCACTACTGTGTTATTGCATGTGTGTGCGTGTGTCTTTTGGAATTAGCATCGACCGCGCTAGCCGGCTGACCAACGAAAAGACGTCAATGCTATCAGCTGGATAAAAAACGCAAAACGCACTATTAGCACAGAGGTATGAACATAAACTGCGGAGATTCTAGGACCAAAACCCGGAAATCAACAACCAAAAACCACACACATATCCAGCTCCTGAGGATATGTCGCGGAGCCCCTCCTGGGAGGGTGTCAAAACGGAGGACCTTGAAGTAAGCCAGAAAGGTGGAGACATGCGCCGTGGGAGGCGATGCCACTGCCGTGGCTTGAACCCACGCATACTTTCGTGAGAGAAGAGCCGACTTGATAATAACACTGGGGGACCTCCTAATTTGTCCACTTCTGGGAAGAAGAACGTAGACAACAGCAACATTGGGTGTACTCGAAAACTCCCAAGGGATGTTAACGGGGTGTAGAACCGCACCGCGGTGGGGATTTCTGTGTATGTCAACGTCAGTGCTATCCTGTTGTGACAAAATATCACGGAGAATCTTAACGCTCTGGGATTTCCTGCACGTTGGTGTTGTACAGCACTTTTTGTTGTTGTCTTGAAATTACAAACAGTTCCCGTCTCTCGCAGTACCTTCTACTAAATGTCCGTATTCTACTACTGTAGTCCATCGAAAGTACGGACACAATTTTGTGTGCACAATCATGTATTGCTTGCTGTACATGGAGGCCCGCCAACCGCGGTGGGGATTTGCTATTCTTCACTATTACCAGGGAAGTGGCAACAAAAAATAGTCATGCCGTGCAACAACGATCATGCCGTGCAACAACGTTGTTGGGCAACATATTTTAGTCCATGGAGATTAGAAGTACAACTTTTCGCACATCTGCCTCTACTTCTGTACATGGAGGCCGCCTACAGCAGTACGGCATCTCGCGCGCCCTTCCGCCAGAAAACCCCCCACAGACACAAGGTTACACCTGGATGTAATTTTTATTTCGCCCTCCGGGCTTTCCTGCAGCACAGGGGCAGGTCCCAGTAGCCTTCACGAGGATATGTATCTTGGTTTTAGTAGGGGTTGCGGGGTTACAGATACAGGCTGACGACGCGGAAAAACAGCAGGTCGTGATAGGGAACTTCTGCGTGGTTCGGACCGCCCACAAAAGCGTGGTCTCCGCGAACCTACTTGCTGTAAAGTCAAAGGTAACTTTTTGGTGGATGAGAGATAAAGGTAAGTTGGTTGGGTGTGTGTGTGTGTGATTTTTATTACACACATCCATGTATTAGAATCGACCGCGCTAATCGGCCGTGCGTGTGCGTATGTGGGTGTGTGCTTACAGCAGCAGCAGGATCCAGGATCCCTGTGTGTGTGTCCGTTTTTTTTTTATATTAATAACAACACCAAGAGCCCCGGATTTAGTCATAAATAGCTAGCATTAGCATACGTCTAGCAGTTTGGTGGCCAAAAACAAAATAAAAAAAGGAGTCAAACAAAAAAAATGTGGTGGCGAGTATGGTGAGCTCGCCACACAACCTGTGGAACGAAGGTTTTCTCTCGCATACTGTACACGAAAAAAAAACACCCCCCAATGCTTGTGTCTATAATGTGTGTGTGTGTAGGTGGCCAGGTCCTACACAGCAGAGGCGTATCTGTGTATCTGTGGATTTCACAGCAGATGAACAACACTTAATATTTATCCGTTGCGTTTCTTGACGAAATAGAAATTGCGACACCACCGACTTGTTTGATGTGTCCCACAAACGCCACACTGGTATGACCTTATAGCCATGATGAAGATGAACTTGCGACAAGTGCGGTAAACATTCTCTACACACGTGTGGCACTCGTCCGAAACATCATATGCATACGGGCCGCGGGAAACTGGCGGGAAATAATCAGCGGAACTTCAGTAACACGTGTACATAAGTGTACGTGTACGAACCTGGAATCAAGTCAGCGATATCAACTCAAGAACCGGATCTACTTGCATGCGCACAGTTCAAAAGACTGCCAAAGCTGGACCTTCGCTTGCCAATCCGAATCTTCGCGGGGAGCCTGGCTATAGTCATACGCGTTCGCGAATTCACGCCGGCTATTGTAGCGGAAAATACCGAATGGGTTGTCGGCAAATACCCACGAAAACGCGTTCCTTTCTTGTTCCATGAGAACCTGGAAGGAAGTCGGAATTCTGCCCTCCGGAAGAGTAGAACTCACCAACTACCTCGAACTCACCTCGCACTGCGGCTGCAGCGCGATAGAGCGGGTGCCGGGAGCATATCAGCGCGACCGTTAACACAGATTGCTGTTTTGCATTGGAAGATGAACGGACGGCACGTGGCCTCAAAAAATCTTTTGCTCTCGCCCGCGGTTGGTATCTAGCGAGAGCGAGAGGATGCCAGGAGTGTGAGGGAGTCTATTGCAGCTCATAGCGCATCTTGTCATCATCCCTCTCTTTTATCCCCCGCTCGCTCGCTCCGTATGTAGAAATAAATCACCACACAAAAGCGTCTCAGAAAGCAGTCAATGCCTTGAGTGGCAACGCCACACAAGCATATTGAGACACTCTCTCCAATGGCTTCTTACGGAAACGGTCACAACCCGGACACATGACGGAGCACACAGAAGGGCAGAGAGAGACACCGGGCAGGCGTGCGCCGCCCCCCGCCCGGCTGATTGTCATGGGGAGACGGGAACCTCAACATCAAACCTGTCGCTGGTCGCTGTCGCCCGTGGACAGAATCCAAAAGCGGAAGTGTTTCGGGTGGCGCAGTTCCCTACGTCAGGTTGTGCAGCGTTTGTGAGTCTTGGCGTGGGAACAACGAGAGCGCAGTACAAGCTTTGTTGCGTCACACGGCGCGTTTTTTTCTCCGCCCAAATTTGGTAGCCGGTGGTCGCGAGTTTCATACGCCAGAAGGCCGCGCGGGGTGTTGTCATCAACCAAAAAAAAAACAGCAGAGTGCGTGATGCAGAGAAAATGATCCGCACACATGATGGAGGATGCGAAGAAAACACTTGCCCTCCGGCCGGGGCCGCCGCCTTGAAATCGGAAAAGAGACCCGGCGGGGTGCGGAGTAATACAAGGGTGAGATGGCACTAGGGCACTCAAGCGATGCACGCTCGGCTCTCCGTCCGGGCTGCGGTTTGTATTTGGCTGCGTTGATGTGCTGATGCTGGTCAACTTCCAAAACGAGTGCAACATGAAAGTTGGTTGGTGTACCATCTCCTCTCTCTCTTTTGGGAGAGAAAGAACGACAAAGAGCCGCATCTGTCAAGCAACGACCCCACTTGCCGAACGTGATGTTTTTCGATCTTTCACCAGCAGTACACGTGTGTAGGCACTAGGCGAGCCCGTATCTGAAGCAGTCCTTCTCTACAAGGTAGGTGGTGTTCGCGGTTGAGTCTCGCACGTTGTATGTTGTATGTCGTTGGTTTATACAACCCGGCACCCACCGGCAGGACGCACACACAATTTTTATATGTGATTGATGCGCCTCCTGAAAAAAATGATGCCAGTTACGTTGACCCATATCGCAACAGCTTGCCCTCTCCCAGTCAAGCCAGCCGCCCTGCCCATCTTTCCTCTAAATGCAATACCGTCCTCCTCCTGGCAGCAAACGCATGTCTCACCTCATTTCCGTACAGGGGCCACTTCGCGCAACCAACAGCTTCACATCTCCTCGAGCTCACATCGACCATTCCCTCTTTATTCCTGGCGTGCGGGGCGCAGTACATTGGTTTGCCCCCGGGCAACCCGAAGAAGGGTCTCCTGCGACAAGGCTCCTCCACGCACCATCGCTGGGGCTCGGGCTCTCCGCCAGCGCCCTCCTGATCGACAGCGCCTCGCGACAGTACAGGTGGACCGGCCATGCGTTTGTGCGGGCTCCTCCTGCTGCTGCTGCTACAACGGTCTCCGGTATTTTTGTGTCACCAAGTCTTCCATTTTTTTTTTTTCCATGCTACCACCGACGGAGATCCGGCGACCGTCACCGCCACGTGCGGTGGTAATTTTTTTTTTCTTAATAATATGAATACTGTACATGTATGACACAACGAATCCATCTCTATCATAGAAAAGAGTCTCGAGACAGATTAGCAACGAATTCATAGCGTCAGAAAGTACCTGTCTGTATGTCTACGGTTTCCCAGACAGCATATAGGGACATCTCCCCTGCGGGTAACAGGCTCAACAAGACAGTTTTTAATTTTCGTAGATCATCCCTTTGTTGTGTAGAACGAGAATCTCTACACAGTGAACGCACACACACACACACACACACACACGCGCTAAATTAACTTTCCCGCTCCTTCCGTCCGCCCCGACGACCAACCACTGGTGTTGTAGAATCGTCCCTCCACAGCTACGGCAGTGCTAATATAGGATCATAGCGATGCCGCGACCGACACGGAACAGACAAGCAAGATGGAGGATTTTCACACTTGTAGATTTTCATACACACGTTGTTTACCGCATGATCATCTACACGCTGTAGAATAGTCTGATGTGCATCTATCTGTGCTTTTTCTCTGGTCCCTGTATGTTGACGCACAGCTGTACTATTGTAGAATAATACCACTTCGGTATATGCTCTGTGAATATTCTCTGTCTCGGGATCTCTCTTGTTGTAGACTTACATAGACGTACAGAATAGGTCGGAGCCTATTTACACACACCTCCTGAAGAAACTGCTGTGTGTGCCTTATTTTTTTTAGACAGCTATGACGCAACGGGTAAACGGAAGTTTCGGCGGGTAAACGGAAGAAACATCATCACGGGTTTAAATGATGAGGGATACATTCGAAGCGTAAACGTATCATATAGTACATGGCTTGTGCTCAATCGCTGCGACATCGATGGTAAATGTAGTCTTACTGTAGTCTCCACCATCAACCACCATCATCATCGTCGTGGTCTCGTAGTACATTGTAGGTGTTCGTAGGTGTTCATCTTTTGGCGAGGAGGCATCCATTCGTCGAATTCAGTCCGAAGAACGGTCTCGCAAGTGCAACAGATCACCCATCGCGAGAGATGTTGGGACTTCAGTTTCACGCCTGAAAGAACCCGCCGCCTTCCCAAGTTCTAGTAAGTGGCCGGGCCCTCTGGTCGCGTGCAAAAAGAGAACAAGTAAAACGAACCACAGAGAGAGATAAATCTTTGTAGAGCTCCGACCTGCGGTAAGGATAATTTCCTGTCTGTACCCGCCTTATCTTCCTGGTGTATGTGCGGAAGTAGTTATTTTCAGCTGGTTAGTTCACTGCTGCTGCTTCATTTCGAAGGTAAAACCATTCGCTCGCACCGTTCTTGCAGTTTTAAAGGAGGTGAAGCCGTGGGCGATAGCTTGCTCCTAGAGATAGGTGGAGGTTCTTCTGTCGTTGACACTCTTGTCCACGACCACGTTGAGGTGGGAAAGTTGCTTGTTATTGCTGAGAGACGATCAGCAAGGGTCTGAGATGAAGTGGGGGTCCAACTTCATCTCAGGCGTTACACAGAATAGACAATTCTAAGAGGGTAGGGGTCTGAAGGGTATACCTCCTGGGACCGACCCACATCCTATCAACAATAAGATGTACCCTATTCATGCTAGCAGCCACACTCCTTAACACTAGCCCACCCTGGATATCATATGTGCAGATTCTATACTCAAATCAATGCTCAAATCCTAAAAGCTACAATAAAGATTTAGCTAATGATTTATGATCATGAATCGAAGATATGACTCTTCACAAAACATCCAAAAGGAGGGTGAGTTGTAGAAATATCCCGAATCAACCCCCACACCATCATTGAGACGAAGGATGCGAACGGTCACGAGACGAAACACCGACATCTCAATGACAACGCTCACACCAATGAAGGGTTAAAGCCAGGAAGAAGAGAACGTCAAGGAAGGGCAGGGGAAATGAACGACAGGCAAACGCACCGAGAACGATTTTCAGCGTGCCAAGGGTTCCCAAAGACGGCAACGGCAAGACCTGAAGAAAACCAAGGACGCAAAGCATACACGATCAATGCCGGAGAAGCGATCTGACGAACCGCGCCATGTCTCGCTGGCGATAAGCAACATACAAAGACATAAAAACACAGAAAAGTCGTAGAGATACACATAACAATACAACGACTCAGTCAGGGGCTCGACGATGATGAACGCTTCACCCGCATGTAGCGATGATGGAGACGAAGTAGAAACGAAGTGTGTATGACGACGAAAGTCCACGGGAGAAGGCGACGCAACGGGATGGAATCCCGAAGCAATAAGCGTAGGCGACACTTCTGCGGCACGATGGAGCTAAAAAAAATAGTTGGCGAAAGGGCGAACCAGGAAAACACGGGAGCTCGGTTTCCAAGTGTTCAGAGGCAAACAACACCGACAAAACTTGGGGAACACTTTTTCCAAGTGTTCAGAGGCAAACAACACCGACGAAACTTACTTGGGGAACTCTTTTTCCAAGTGTTCAGAGGCAAACAACACCGACTAAACTTGGGGAACTCTTTTTCCAAGTGTTCAGAGGCAAACCACACCGAGGAAACTTCGGAGGAAGCCCGTCGAGAGAACCAAAGACCAACAACAAAAAGAAACTAAGGAAAAGGCGAGAGAGAACGTACATCCAGGTCGCGGCAGTTCACTGATTCAGACGAATGCAGGCAACAAGGAAGAAGGATCACTCGACACCGCGTGTCTTGAGGCGGTGTGGCCCAAGCGTCCAAAACACAAAATAAAGCAACAAAAGAAAAGAGACAAGACAGACAAAAAAGAAAACAAACAAACAAAAGAAAACAACACAAAAACGGAAGGTGAAAGAAAAAAAAATCCAAACGCCGGCGAAAAGGAGGGCACAAAAGACCAAAATAGGCCAACCCGTACACGAAAACGACGACGCTAAGAAGAAATGTTGGGAACAGCCGACGGTAATGGGTCAGTAATGGGCAGGGTGCGACCACGGGTGTCGCCCAAAGGGCGCGAACGATGTTTTTCTAAACACCATGATCCACAGACGGCGTCCAAGGCGGTGGAGTAGAGGTGCGCAGGCAGAGGGAGAACGCTTGGGCCCAGGTCATCCAGAAATCGAACGATGTACGAGCCGTCCTGATGAGCACCAATACGTCCGGTCCACCACAATCCATCGCGAGCCTTGTACCACAGCCGCGCGCCCACCGGGAGGGGCGAAGTGCTGAAACGACGAAGCCAAGTCGCGTGAAGCACAAGATCAGCCCCAGGAGGTAAATAGCGTTCTCCACGATTCCGGGCTTGCTCCCGCTGTGCCGTGCGGGTCCGAGCCACTCGACATGTACGGTTACCCTGCTTGCTTTGGCAGACCTCTCGGGACCAGTACAAGAGGATGTGTCGACGGAATTGATCGAGGTCGGATTCCGGTTCCCATGAAGGAGTAGTCAGGCCTAACCAATGCGTCTGGTACAGGACAGCGAGAACGCCGCTACGGCCCCGCACCAGTTGATGTCCCGAAATGTTGTCGACCTCGAGGCGCCCGACAGGCACCGACACATCATCCGCGGTGACGTGGAACGGTGGACAATTATCTCCGAAAGAGTGCAGAACATAATAACGCGAAAGCTCAGCGGGTAGAGATTGTGGCAAGTCGTCCGTCTCGTATGGATTGCAACAGGGCTTGCAACGAAGGACAGACACGCGACATCGAGCTGCTGGACCGGATTGATCGGAAGGCAGGTCCAGGTAGAGGAGTTTACGCGCCAACGGGCTGCCGTGCGGGGTGGCGTCGGCAGAAGCGGGACCCACCGCAAGAACTTTGTAGGGCCCCGTCCAGGAAAGTGCGAATTTGGCCTTGAGCACCTACCTGTTGATCCGTGTCCTTCTGCACACCCTGTCGAATCGTAGCAGCCGTGTTGTAGACCCAAGCCCACCCGCCAACGGTAAACTGAGGGAGCTTGTGGATGGCGTCCAGCAGGGATGAATTGCGGTGTTCCACTCGCGAAATCTTCAGGGCGTTGTACTCACGGACAAGTTCGTAGGCCCGGCGCTAACGATCGACAGCCAGGTTGCAATACTCGAGTTGATCGCGGGCCAAGCTTTGATGACCACCTACCGTGGGATGATCGAAGACCGAAAGCGGAAGTCGCGGGATGCGTCCGATGTGGATCTCGTTTGGTGCCAATCCAGTTGACTGGTTCACGGAATTATTGTAGGCAAACTCAAACGTGCGGGAGATGTACGTCCCAATCGTTTTGCTGTTCGTTGACGACCACCGCAAGCATCTGGGCCGTCGTGTGATTGACGCGTTCCGTGCCGCCGTTGGTCTGCGGGTGGTAGGAGCTGGTGGTGACCTTCTTGGTTTTCATCACCTCGTAGATCGCCATGGAGAGCTTCGAGCAGAAATGCAGTCCGTTGTCCGACAATAACGTAGTCGGACATTCCCACTTGGTCATGTACTGGTTGACGAAGATGTGAGCCGTCCCTTTCGCCGTAAAAAATTCCGCCGCTGTAACCGCGAACATGTCGGCTCTCCGACTGAAACGGTCTGTGAACAACAAAATGTAGGAGTTGCCCTTGGCAGTCACTGGCAGAGGTCCGAAGAAGTCGACGCCGACGACCGTACCAGGCCCCTGCGGCAAAGGCATAGCGATGACGGGCCACCGAGCGGTCTGACGCGTGCTGGTTTATACCATAGTACTTACTGCTGTTGACCTCTTCGTTCGCGCAAACCGTTTTCTTCAAAAGATTTCGAATTCCGTTTAGACTGATAGGTTGTCCTGTCGTTCCTATACAATACCTTCCACATGTGGTGCGTACGAAGGAAAGCGCACAAGCATCATGTTCAGCTGCTTTTTACTTCTATTCCCTTGGCTAGAAGGTACAGGACCAAGGGCATCAGGCGCGGCGGCTATACATCACGTTGGTCGACGTTAGTTCTCGGAGAAAACATCAGGGCATAGACCTGGCAGGTTCAATTCACCCCATGTGTAGCCTACCTTTCGATATTCTGAAGGGGTGCCATCACGGTGTGTACCTACTGCTGTACATCACTCGTTTGGGGGGAGGGGGGCGTACACAGTAAATAATTCAACGCCTCTCCCTCTTAAAAACACCGACGAAGTCGCTAAGTCCTTTTGGTTGTCGAGTACGTTTCAATCAGATGGTTCGCATGTACGTGCGTGGCGCGTGTAGTTGTGTGAGGGAGACATCTGGGGGGTATAGATTCCACGAACACGGCGTTGAAAATGTGGCCAATTTTCATCAAAAAGTCTTCACCATTCATTGTGTTAGCATCGCGACGAATATGATTGTCGGGGTGGCCTGTCTCAAGCTTTCCAGATCTTCAGCGGGTAACGCTAACAACTCGGAAGTGCAGACAGACAGCGACGTGCTCTTGATCACGCGAGCAAGAATGACTCCCGAAGAGCATGGGCAGAGAAAGTCTCCATCGCTGGGTCTGGCAGGACAGGGAGGAAGGCGCTACTGCTGTGTGAAGAGAGTGCTGACAAGGCAGAGCTATGGGCAACCACAGAAACACGCAGCAACAAGAACACCGGAAATATTTCGGTTTTGAAGACCGCGCACTTTTAAGTCCGACCCTCTCTCTCTCCCTGTTTGTTATCGTCGCGTATGAACACGGTTGTCATCCAATTCATTCTGGACGTCGGGATTTACGTTTCTGCGCCATTATGTTTGTTTTTGGACGCTCCAGCCCTCAGGCGCTTGTTTCTCCTCATTTTCCTTCTGCGGTGCTCGCAGTAAAATCCTATTGCGAGAACGTGAGCAGAGGGAATCGTGTCCTCTACAGGTAGGTGTGGGGGATTTGCGTATTCGTTTCTAGTGGCATCGACTGCCCTACCCGGCGGACCAATGAAAAGACGTCAGTGTCAGCGAGAAAAATCAAGCTCCCTGGACGGGGGCCAAAACTCGAAAAATGCGCAATGTGCTAATGAAACAGACATACATAAGGTTGAGCTTTTTATTCAATCGGGTAAGATACGTCTCACCTGTGCAGACGTATGTAGTAGTCAACCTACGTCTGCGGAGAGGACATCCATAGGCAATCAGCGGTGTTACATTCTCTAGCAAGCAGCTGCCTCAACATCCAAAAGCGTCACATCGTGTCGACATCACACCCATGCCATTATTGGCAAGCTCCATATTCAGCATACCAGGTGCAGCACTCAAAGTGGGTGGCAGTAGGCAAGGGTCATGGCTCAAGATATTTTCAGAAAAAAATGCAAAGATCTTGAGCCTTATCCCTTGCCTATTGCCACCCGCTACTGCTTGTGAGTCCTAAACCTGATATGGCGACTATGGAGCTTGCTAAGGATGCCATGGGTGTGATGTCGACACGATGTGACGCTTTTGGGTGTTGAGGAAGCTGCTTGCTAGAGAATGTGACACCGCTGATTGCCTCTGGATATCGGCTCCGCTGACGTAGGTTGACTATGTCTGCACAGGTGAGACGTATCTTACCCATTTGAATAAAGCTCAACCTTATGTCTGTTTCACTACTCCCGAATGCCAATATTTTGCTCTCTACATATTCTTTCCCAGAGACAAATACCACAGCTTCATACATGCCTTCGCACGAACCTAGGGAGTCACTGATTCAAAGAGCGGAGGACAGCAACAGGGTTATTTCAAGCCCAGCCGAAGTCAGGATATCGTGGTATGCTACATCCCCCAATTTGAAAATCGTACACCCCCACGATCCAACAGTCGTCGTGTCAGCAGCAAGACGAGTCAAACCAAATAGTAACACATACACTATCATACAGTAGCTCCACACACCCTCCCGTGTGTGCATGTGTTCGTCCCATCTATTCTGGCGCCGGTTTACAGGCCTTTCGGCGTATATACCTGACGTATCAGCCGGGGTCACACAATACAAGGGAAACGTGTTTTGTTTTATTGCCCTGTGGTGCTTGCCTTGGTTTGTTATCGCGAGAAGGGTTCAGAATCCCCTGTTGTACGTACTCTTTTCGAAGGTGGATCTGCACATACCCCCTCGCCCTTAGGGGGTAACCGGAACCCGATCTTCTGTGGGCGTGTACGCGTTCGCTCTTCGATTTGACACTGTGAGAAGAGGGAACCGGCCTCGATAGACGGTTCAGTAGATCGGACTCGTCATGAAGGGGCACCTCTCTCAAGAACGGTCCGACCGTTCGATTCCCTCGTCGACCGTGAATTCGATATAATCGTGTGGTACACGCGAACCAATTCGGGATCCACGTTTGTTTGGGCGCAACGTGAGAAAAAACCCGGTTCGATATTGGATATATACGTCCAAACGTTCGAGTCGCAAGGATACCAACTGCACCACTGGGGGGATGGCGATGGAATCGGAAACGAGGCAAGACAGCAGCACGGCTGCATCCGTTACTAACCCCGTTTTCATAATTGCATCACGTACCCAACCAGCCATCCTGCCTGAGGTCAGTTTCCCTATTGCATTTCTCAATCACCGTATTTACATCGGAACCCAACCGATCGGTTGCCCAGGCTGTGATATACGCAAGAACAACACATGAGACACAACAACAAACACAACCCACATGGTGCGTCGGTTCTCATGCAGTAGAAATAGTTTACCCCACGTAAAAAAACGCCATTTTACCAGTCGGCAGCCAGCTTTGATCGTACAAAAGCGGCACTCTTAGACGAAGGCGTCGAGGACGCATCAGCAGCCACCAACTTTCCCCCTTGCTCTCCTCCTCTTGTCCTTCTCCTGCCCCCTCTTCCGCTCCCCGTTCCCCTGTCCCGTGCTCCCCCCGCGTCTTTCTCGAGGGCCGTCAGTGCTCCAAGGCTCTCGGCGTGAAAAAAATCCCCGACGTCCTCCTCCTCGGCGGACGTCGGCTTGCACCTCAGCGCTCGCTGGAAACTAGCCTTGGCCATCGGCGTGTCCCCCATCTCCAACGCCACGAGGCCGCGGCAGTAGTGGTTCCGAGGACACCGGGAATCGATCTTGAGCGCGGCGTCGAAGTGAACCTATACGTCGTTGTCGTGTTTTTGTCCGCGTCCGCGAGCGCGAGCGCGTACGGGCGCCCCGACAGGACACGGGGGGGGGTAACGCGAAGGGGATGGAGGCCAAGTAGGGTGAAAAAAGGGCGCCGTGAACTGAGATGAAACTTGTAAAGGATGTATTCATGGCGCTATGTGTAAGTGCTCTGGTACACCGTTCCCGGACTCAGCTGAGTCGGCGCGAACGGGGAAAGCGGGGGGGGGGTGGGGGCGAGGAAGGGGGTACGGTGCACGCGTGCCACGTATGAGGCGTTTTTGAGACGCCGAGGGAAACGGGGGGGAAAGGCCGTGTTCGTGTGTTCCATTTCCCACGAATGGGTAACTTCAGTATGAGGTCGGAGCGACCGGCGCCGTTGGAACTCAAGACGAGCGAATGCAAGACAGCAGTGAGAGGACGAAGGCGAGTGGGGGAAATTGCCAACAATGCACGTGTGACCGCTGCAACGCCTTTCAACAAAAACAAAGGGCGAGGGCGACGAGTATCCACGCACGCGCCCCTCCCATAGCTTTGCTGCACATGGTATGCATACGGGTGAGCATATGAGCTGCTGGTTACGATGCGTACCTTGGCCTTGGCGAGGTTGTGTACTGGCCAAGGCGCTACGAGGTAGAACGATCCCAAGAACGTGTGCCCCACGCCCCCCTGGTACTCCGGGTGGTCGTCGATGAGGGGCTTCACGTTGCGTCTGAAGGCAACGGCATCGGCCTGGAGAGCGGCCCTCAGCACACCCTTGGCACTCGACAGGTAGGTGCAGGCTTCGGCTTGCAGGAAGCGGTACTGATGTTTCCATGTGTGGGCGGAAGGGAAAGAGAGGTCAAGGTCTTGAAGTATAAAAACAGCACGGCGGGCGGAATACAGCCGCGGGAGCGGTGTCGGTGTGCAAGCGGGGAGTTGGTGCCGAACTTGGACACCCGTATGCATACGACCGTGAAGTCGGCCACGTGGCTCTTGCGCCTTCGCCCAGACTCACTCTCACCCCAGCTAGGTCACAACCCCGTTGCTACCGTACATACCCTGGCGCTGTGCAGTGCCCCCCAGACTCACTCACCTTAGCTAGATCATAGCCCCCGCCACTACTGCCGCTATCCAGTGCGTGCGTGGCGCCAGTCTTGAGCAAGCGCAGCGCCTCTGGCGCGTGTTTGCGCCAGATCGCCCTACTCGCCGGGCTGTCGCCGTCGCAGACTTTCCCCTCCGCCGACACTCGCGGAAAATTTCCGTTCGTCGTGTGCCTTATCCACTTCAGGAGGGCCTCTGCAGTGTCGAGCTGCAGGCGCGGGTCTTCGGGGTTGCGCTTGAGCTCGGACTTGCGGCTCTCATATTCCGTCCACGCGACCTTCGCTCTGTTGCTTCCTGCAGAAGGCGCGTGCTGCTTGATCTTGAGAGCAACGGCGGAAAGCCAAGATTCTCTGGCTTCAACCTCTCCTCCTCCTCGCCACCACAACAGAGACGATGCTGCTGCTGAGCCGCTGGTCGTGGAAGGATTGTCAAGATTTCTTTGCGTTGCCGCTGGTGCTGGTGTTGACTTTTTGGCGGCTGCTGGTGAAAGGACGCCACCGCTGAAGCAGAATACAACCGCAACTCCTGCCAGCACCGGAAGTCGCATGCCGAAAACTACGGAATGTCTGCCGCTTTGCACACGCACACAAGCTATTAAGCTTCGACGCGTGTCGCACAATTCAACGAACAATGCCCACAGCACAGCAGCAAGCACCACCAGGACAAAGAGAAAGGGGGCTTACGTGAAAGCCGAAGGCAGAAAGCAGGGAAGGACCGCGTCGACGCTGTCTCTACCTCTACTTCTGGAGGAGAGGAGGTCGTTGCGCTGGAGAGTCCACGCCTGTTTGTGTCACTGCTGTCTGCTGCTCCTTCTCAACTGCTGTTTGCCTTTTGGAAAGACGATGTGACGCCCCATGATGTGATTGGTCGATTCGGACAGTGTTCAGCAGTCCCTGGTTTCCAGTGCGTGTTCCGCAGGTCCTTGCGTCCTTGCCTGTTCACTGCTTCCTACCCGGACCCGTCTAGCACTCTGGCACACAACAGCGCACGAACGCAATGGGCCGAGGAAGTCCATCACCGGATAGCAGCAACATCGCGCTGGTCGCTGCTGCTGGTGCTCTCGCGGCTGTCTCCTCGGTGGCGGTTTTTCTCGCTGTCGCCTCGCGGGACAGGCGCTCTCGTTTCCAAGACAGCAAGGAGTTGTACATCCCAAGCAGGTTGGTGCGCCACCACACGGCACTTGGTGCCGGGTGAGCTGTTTGCGCTGTGCGTCATAGGTCAACGACCTCTTGGCCCTGCTGTCCCCTTGACCCGTCCATTGCTTTCTGCACCGGCAGACTGCAGCTAGTGGTGGGTCACAATACTGAAGGTAGGGTGCCAGTTTGGTACCGGTTTATGTTGTAAGTGACTGCCGACCCCGTACTTACAGCACCTGTAAACAGCTCGGCGGAGACCGAGCCCGCACTACCAGTGCAGACTGAGACCCCTTCCGTGCACTCCAGCCCAGCAACACTAGATCAGCGTTGCAAAATTTCGAGGTTACTAGTCTGCAGAGTGTAGGTTTTTGCCGGGCTTCCTCTTGCTGTATATTTGTACTGATCACAGCGGTTGCGGTGGTTCGGTAGAATTATAATATGCAAAACAGAAGCAATAGCGCAGCAGTTTGTCTTGTCACCACCGCTCTACATGTATCTTGTTTGCTGTCGGCGTGGTCGTTGTTGTAGTGCTCACATGAAAAACCTCTCTGGCGTTTGTCCAATTTCATTACCGTACTTCTCTTCTGTTCCGTTGCTGTTTCCGAGAAGAGGCTAAACTCGAAGTATCGTTGCAGCATGTTATTCGGGAGAGAAAGACGTTTCCTCTCTGGGAACCCCCACGAAAAAAACTGACGATCATTTTTCTCAATGGAGATCTGATCATTTCCTCCAACAATGGATATCGGCTCGGAAACAGCGCAAGTGGAAGGAACGAGCTCCGCCCACCCCCCATCCACAGAACTCTCGCCCCTGGCGCATCCTATATACTACAACAGCACGTTCACGTTCTCCGTCTCCTTCGTGAGAACACACACGCTCCCCACGGGTTCGTGCCGCAAAAGTGCCGAAAAGCCCGTCGCGTCGTCACGGTTGTGGTTTGGAAGCGTGGAACTTTCATGTTCGAACTTCCGATCCGGGGGATGGCGGGTGTCATTCGGGTTACACCGCCATCTGGACACACGGAAGCACAGTTTCCGACGACTGCATGCATAATCACGAACACATGCCTTTGTGAGAAGCAAAGGTCAGACTTGGCCGCGGAGACAAAACCGTACGATTGCGAGTCATCGTACCCCCGTGGGGTCGTTTTGTACACATCATTCGCAGTTTAGATTTGACCGCACGGGGGTGCGCTGACTCCGGCCTGCTGTTCTGTAACTCCGGACCGGGCGATGACTCGCAATCTTTCGTTCGTCGACCCTCCGGTCGACGTATCAGTCGACGTATCACCACAAGCGGGAGTTGAAACAAATCAACGTTTCCTAGCATCGGATTTCAAGAACTTTCGCTGCTGCGGCGCTGTGTCCGAGAGCAACCTGTTTTCAGCCTCGTGTTGCGATTTACCAACGGAAGTTGATTCTGGGGGTCTAACGGGAACGCATGTAGCGAGCACGGACCAAGGGAGCAGGCGAGAAAGAAAGGTGCTTCGCGAGTGGACACATCCAACCACACCAACATCAACACGCGAAGTATCAACAACATTGGTTTGTTGGGCGGACTGATGAGCGCGTGTTACCATTTTTTGTTTCGGTTCTCAGATCGCTTGGGAGCGAGGCCGGCGACAGCGATGTGGCCAGGATTCCCAGGACCAACTCCACCGCTGACCTTGTCGCCCCGTCCCTGCAGCCTCATCCGGAGGGGCCCAACATCGGGGCGGGCAGCGTCCCCAACTGGTTCCAGAAGAATAGGTACTGGTACGGATACGCGGTGTGGTAGGGTTGGGGTCATGGTATGGTATATTGCGGGCTGATGCGGGTGGGCTTTCTCTCGTCGCTGTTGTTGCTGCTGCCCGTATCTTTTCCGCGTAGTAGTAATCGTTGTCGATGATGATGATGGTGATGATGATGCGGCCGGATAAACTGCGTGGGTGGTGAATCGATGTGCCATCTAACTTGGTGCCCTGCCGTTACTCTTACCCATGTTGTATCCGACGCCGATTTCTGTGCTACACACCCCGATTGATTTTTCACGCTTGGGCCTTCTTAAATAATCGCCCGTAGAAAAACTCATGGTCGAAGCGTGCGGTGTGTTGAGCGTCCGGGACACAGCAGTCAGGCGGAGTTTGGTGTCTGCTTGACGCAGTGAAAAATGATCGTTGTGCCTGCGAAAACACTTTCACGTGACATTCCCCGTCCTCACCGAACCATCCGTTCCAGCTGCTTCCAACGAGTTTGATCGGGAAAACATCGGTGTACAGTGCTTTCATGGCAACAAAAGTGTCAGCTGATAGGTGTAGGCAGACCACGACCCGGTGCCCCCCCCCCCTCCCCCCCCCCACTCGGTGTTTGCCATCGGGATTGGGTTTTCGTCGCTTGGCAACGACGTTGTAAAACAAGCCAATTCACTTCGTGAACTCGGCAACCAGGTTACCGTTTTTTTTTTTACCTCGTTTTTTTTTTTGGCGGTAACCATAATGGTGGTCGAGTAGATCATGTTGTGCGGGCGAGAACCCTCACTCTGCGCAAGGGGGGATGATCGCACCACGTTGTGTTAAAATGGTCAAGCTTCCTCGAGGCAGTTACACAGTGCTTACAACTGTCTCTGGAAGTGAAAGCACCAGACAATAAATTAAGCCATACGTAGCTGTCATCCGTACGCAAGGAAGTAAGCACAAGATGCCGAACACCCTTAGCAGGATGCAGCTCACCCTTCATGCGACTCGCCAAATACCTCACGGCGCTTCGCGCTTGGTGATGTGAGAGCCTGGTCCGGTGAGAACCCGGCGTGCTCCGTCCCGGCTTTGTAGGGATGCGAGGTCAATGGTCAAACGACTACGGCATGCACGACTATGAGTACACCCCCCCTCCCGTCTCGCACCCATCAGCAGGTATTCCAGCTGAAAAACTCCGACTGTCTTCAGGTCGAGTGGTAGTCGCTGACCATCGGTTCTCTACGAACCTAACCTTGCACCTCCCCCCCCTTCCGGACAATTGGCCATCGGTGATCAGTCCTGTGGGAAAATTCTCCGTCCTCTCGACACGTGGCCAATGATGTAACCGCTAAGGCATGCAAAACATGCGAGTACGCCCCCCCCGTCCCTCCGCTCGGCGCCACTCCACGCCAAACAGTGACCTCCCACCCAAGACTGACCTCCTCCACAAGGGGCATCGCAAGGGGGGGAAGCTCTTGGTGGTCATGGTCGGCCTCCCCGGAACTGGGAAAACGTACATCTCGAGAAAGGTGGCTCGATACCTGCGGTGGATAAACTACCGCACGAGGGCATTCTCTCTGGCCAGGTGAGCCAGCCGGAGAGCGGGGACGGGGATGCACCGGACCGGAGCGTTGTTTCGTGTCTTGGGAGCCGGTTTTACTCAAGTGTTGTTGCTTGCCTAGACTCTTTTGTGCCGAGTGATGGGGCCTATCTTCTTTCTAGGGGGCTTCGTGGTTGCGACGGAGGGGGGTACCGTCCTGGCGGGGCCGTGGTCCGTATTTCGCGGTTTCCATGCTTGGCCGTATGCTGCCTGCTTAGTTTGGGTTCGGGGGTGGGAGAGCGTTGGGAGGGGGGTCCCGGTTGGTGCTTGCCTCGCAACCGCCGATCACGTACACCCGTTTCGAGCGACGGCCCACCCGTTTCTACGTTCGCGTGAGCTGAGCAACATTTTCTACAGGAAAAAGGAAGCTCAAAAGCATCTGCTATCGATCATCCAAAGCATCTGCTATCAATCATTCAACGAGTGGCATGTAACGATACCTCAGCCCGCGGCGCGCTCTTCCGCTCGAAATGACGCTGCGATTGTTGTAACGACGAAAACGAAGGTACCGCAACGCGCGCTGCGGTACGGGGCTGAAGGCAGAGTTCTACGACACCAACGACGACCAGACCGTGGCGGCACGCCTGGAGATCCTGGCGGCGGCGGTGGAAGACATGATCACGTACTTGTTACGCGCCGGGGAGGTGGCGATTCTGGACGGGACCAACTTCACGAAGTGAGGGCTGGCTGGGCTTGGCGATGGAGGAAGGAGGGGGGGGGAGACGGAGAGGGGGATGAGGAGAGCGAGAAATAGACAGAGACAGAGACAGAGAGACAAAGAGACAAGAGACAGAGAGAAGGGAAAAGTATCGGCGGCAATCATAGCAGCACTGACAAGCGCAACTTTACACCCTCCATGGCCCGTCCCCGTACCAAATATATCCTACGGTCAGGCAACGGCGACAGCTGATCCGGGATAGAGCTGCCCAGGAGGATGGCTTCGAGATTCTCTGGATCGAGAGCATTTGCAACGACCTCAGTGTGAGAGGGGGGGGGCGTGGACTATCAGGCGTTCCGCATCCGCATCATGTTCTCGGCTGTACTTCCTCCTGCCTTGCCTGCTCTCAAGAAGTAGTGCAGCTGTAGTACTGCGTGTGTGTACTGTTGCGGTCGTCGAGATTGCAGGAGCGTGCACCGCTGTCTCCCAAAACCGCGAATTTTCTCTTTTCATTTCGCCGGTGTCGGGCCCTGTCGCCACCAACACCGCAAGAGCGTTCGGTATGTCTCGTTTCGCATGGCGTCACTTGTAGCCTAAGAGTTGACACGACGGCACGGTAGGCAAAGCTACGTAGCTGCTGCTCTCGCAAGTTTCGGTGTGGATGGTTAGTTTCTCGCAAGTTTCGGTGTGGATGGTTAGTTTCTCGCAAGTTTCGGTGTGGATGGTTAGTTTCTCGCAAGTTTCGGTGTGGATGGTTAGTTTCTCGCAAGTTTCGGTGTGGATGGTTAGTTTCTCGCAAGTTTCGGTGTGGATGGTTAGTTTCTCGCAAGTTTCGGTGTGGATGGTTAGTTTCTCGTAAGTTTCGGTGTGGATGGTTAGTTGCGCGTGCGGCCGCGGTAAAGGTGCGAATGGACGACGGGGAACACGGCAACTACGTGCGTAAAAAAAAAAAAAAAGAAAAAAAGCGGCGAAGCCCACGAGGAGTGCCGCAGCTCGACAGGCAGCCCGACGCACGGGCGGCTCTGTGCCGTCTTGGTTTGGTGTTGTCGGTTCGGCCGGACGCGATTTCGGTGTCTTGTCGCGATGGGGCTAAGAGGTGTTGTCGTGCGTCGGTTGTGATGCATATCGGCATTATGTGCTAAGTAGTGTGTTGATGTGAAACCGATGTCGATTTTGGGGTGCTGGTGTTTGACTGATTCTACCGACTAATTCTACTGTCACGCGACGCGACCGTCTCTCGTGATCCCCCACCCGTCCCCACCCCCCTCCCTTTCCACCTACCACACCTAGCCCGGCCAAGAAAAGCATTTTAGTTTTGTAGAAGTCCTGGGGTCGTGGTATGGTGTGGTGTGAATCCCTCCTTGTGCATGACCACCGCCACCCGCATGCAACGGGACGCGTCGCGGTAGCCTTCCTCTATACCCGCTGCACGAACGGGCGCGATGCCGTCTTTGTGGTGGTGGCGTGTATGTTTGCGATGCTACGCCGCGTCAGCCACCCGCCAGCCACCGCCGCCAGCCACACAGCCCCGATTACGATAGTTGGTGCACTCGTGTGCCGGCATTACGATGATCGTTGGTGCGCTCCTGTGGTACTTCGATGTAGCGCCTTGTACTGGCTTGACTGGCTGGCTGACTGCCGCGCTGCTGCTGGTTCCGCACTGACGCACCGCCTTCCGCAGGTGGTGGACCAGAACTTGGAGGGACTAAGGGAGTCTTCTCCCGACTTCATCGACGGCGAGGACTTCGGGCAGAGGCTAGACTACTACCGCGCGGCGTACGAGACGCTCGAGGTGCGCTTTTGTTTCTCATTTTTTTTTTTGGCGGCCAGTCACGGTGGTCCGAGACACTCGGCACTGCTGTCCTTTGTTTTGTCTTTCCCTAGGAGGGTTCTTATGCGTTACAGGCTCTTGCTGTGAAATTCGATTCCTTTTGACCACGACATGCGACATACCCGTGTACCGTTTTTTTTTTTTTGTCTTCACTTCAAATCAGCGCTCACAGCACTAGTGCCGTTTACTCCAACCCGTGGTCACACAGAAGAGCCCCTCTCTGCCCTCCCCTCCTGCGGTACTTTGCCTTCGATTTTTAATGCGAGAAGAGTTCAGCACTCTCTTCCCTCTGTGTACACACGAACTAGCGCTATCCACTAGGCCAGGAGCGGAAGCGAGAGAAAAACTCACTTTGCAAGAAAAGCTCGCTTACGCCGGGATTCGAACCCCTGACCTGACCTCTAGAAGGTTTCGAGGATACCAACTAGACCACCGGGGGCGACCGTATGCATTGAGCCGATTCGCCTTTCGTAAAAAGTATGTACTCCGCATATGGCGTGCATAGGTATACCTACTGTTGCCCCCGCCCCATTTTTCTGCCATACCCTTCCCCTGTATCAGAGTCCGTCATTCAACACGATACGCAACCGCCCTGCCTGAGATTGTTTTTTTTACCCGGTCGCGTTGTTGCCGTGGGGGTGTAAACAGACGGACGAAGGGAGCTACGTCAAGTCCTACGACGGGGGGGTCAGGATCGAGATCCACAACGCGCAGGGCTTCGTGCCGACGAAGATCACGTCGTTCCTCATGAACCTGCACGTTCAGGGCAAGCCCGTGTTCATCAGGTGATAAATAGAGTGTTTGGACTGCGAGACTTCCCTACGGCTGTTTTGTTCCCTTGCTGATACTCCTCTAGTGAGAATCACGACGTTTGCCACCACAAGTCTTTGCTGTGTGTTCACTCCGTTCAGCGCGTCATGTGCGCCCCGCTTCACGTTCAAGGGCAAAGGTGGTGCTCATGATTCAGAGTTGTGTGTGCCACTCCTTTTTTTTCTCGACCGTAGGTTCAACGCCGCTGCCTCCTGGTAATTGGCTGGGATAATTCACGTTTGTTGCTGTTTGTTTCTCTTTTTTTTTGTCCCTCGGTTCTCGCGTGGTTTCGGCCTGTGCCGTCTAGCGTCGTGTTGCTGTGTTCTTATGTTGCTGTTTGTTCGTTTTTTCCTCTTGGAACGTGGCTGATTTCGATATTTGATAATGTTGACTTTTTCATGTCTAACCAGGTTATTTATGTATGTGCGCGAGTCATTTCTGGCCTTTTATCGCTACCAATGCATACTGTTCGTTCACTCAATTTCATTTCTACCTGCGACATTGCTGAAGTTATCTCGGCTGTCTCCCTTCCCCGCTGTTTTTTTTTTTGTTTTCAATCGGGTGTTTTTTTTCCATGTTTTTTTTTCCCCTATTGCTCGAACCAATCCAATCCAAGCACAGCCGTCACGGGGAGAGCATGTTCAACACGCAGGGGCTCATCGGTGGTGACCCCCCGCTCTCGCCGCTCGGAGAGGAGTACGCGAAGGTCCTCGTGGACTACGTGCAGCAATCGGAGGAGCTCCCCAACGACGAGGTATGCCACCGCCGCCGCCGCTATCGCTAGTTCTGTCGCGTTTTATTCAAAGGCGGTCTCGTCATTGTCGTCGTCGCCGTCATTGTTATTTACTTGAGATAATAAGAATAGAAACAAAATACGATTGGGAGTATTTTTCGGGTCCGTTTTTATTTTCGGATACTTTTTGGGGGTAAGTTAGCCTGTGACCACGGGAATCGACCGCGTCAAGTGTTTGACTAGAACGGGACGGTTTTTATTGTAAAGACAAAACAACAACAACAACAACAACAACAACAACAACAACAACAACAACAACAACAACAACAACGCAACATTGCAGACCGTGCCGTCGGTGTATATCATTGCTGTACGTGTGTGTGCGTATGGTAGGGGCAGCACTCTGTCACCGTCATGACCTCCGTCAAGCCAGCTCCTGACGCTTTTTTTTTTTTGCTTGGCGTCTCCAAAAATACCGCAACCAAGACTGCCTCTTCTCGTGGGGCATTGCATTTGATCGGCGGCCACCCACCAAAAGAACCACGAATATCCACCCAACCGGTAGACACATATCCTTTTACTTCAGCTGTGCGTGTGGAGCAGCACGATGAGGAGGGCAAGGCAGACGGCGGCCGAGATCGACAAGAGCCGATACGTGGAGTGGAGGGCGTTGAGGGAGATCGAGGTCGGCGTCTGCGACGGGCTGACCTACGCGCAGGTGACGCTGACATTGTATGCTGTCGCTGTTGTCGTAGTCGTGGTCGTTGCTGTTGTCGTTGTCTTGCGGTTCAACGCTCGCGGCGAAAACCCCGTTTCTATTTGTCTTACCGATGCCGCCCTGTTCCGCACCATGGCCAAAACCAGCACGAGCAGACTGGGGGGGCAACACACGCACCAATCCCAAGAAATGGCAGAAATGTGATGTAGACGAGTAGAGAGGGGAACCGAAAAGGGTTCTGCCTCTACTCCTTTTCGAGTGTGTTTGTCTTCGCGCCTCAGCCCGTGTTTTCCTGGCGTGCGTGGTTCGTCCAGGTGAAGGCCAGCTTCCCCGAGGAGTACCGCGCGCGTGAGCAGGACAAGCTGCGCTACCGCTACCCTCGGGGCGAGAGCTACCTGGACATCATCGCCCGCCTGGAACCCGTCATCTTCGAGATGGAGCGGCAGAAGGCCCCGCTTCTCATCATCGCGCACCAGGTATCTACGATGTTTCTTGTATTTTCTTCTTTTTTTTTCTTGCGAAAACGGCGAGTCCGTGTCAATCGTACGTGTGCGCGGCACTGTTTTTTCCGCTGTAAATGGACACGTGTGTATCAAAAAGTCGTGAACCGATGCTGCTGCTGTCGGATGGCGTGGGTAGGGTAGAGGCCGTACCTCTCGCAAGAGAGAAGGTGCCGCTTTACCCGCTACGGCGGGGGGGGGGGGTCGTTGTTCCATATTTTGAGACAATTAAGCTCTTGAGTCTTGGAAGCGCGGAACGGCGTGTGTCGTACTGCGCATGCATGCCTTTAGTTCATTTCCCGGTCTCTGTTCTCGTGTCATCCCCGTGCCGGTCCGACATCGGTCGACGAAACCCACTCAACAGCAAAAGAGGTGATGGTAACTTATGTAGCGGACACGGCCCCACTCCTCCTGACAGAGCACCAGGGGTCTTCGCGCGTTTTTGAATGCGAAGACAGGGACCAGACCTCTATCTGTCTCTTGGCGATCTAAACCCCAGCTCACGTACGGTACTGCTTTCTTCGGCCAACCCTCGCAGAAGCTTGTCCGCCTCCAGGTGTTAAACATGAGTGGAATTGATAGGTAGTGCCCCCCGTCGAGGCGATCCGGTTCCCATTCGGCGAGGACAGTTTATGGTTTGCTGAGCGGGTATACACCGCTGACAAGCAAGCGCAACCAACCTACGGCTGTAGGCTGTTCAAGGCCCGCGGATTCGGGCAATGCTACTGCCCCGTCCTGCACCGCGGGCTCATTAAGTCATGACGATGGACGCACCGTCTACGAGACGTTTCGACAGTCTCCTAAGTATGCTGTGTGTGTGTTGGTTGTGTGACGTCGCCCTCGCTCTTGTTGTTGAAGTGTGTGCGGAGCCTCGGTTGTGCTTTGTGGCGCCATGTGTTGCATCCGTTCTCGCTTTGATTCACGCGTCCGTCTGTGCATGCGTCTGTTTCTTCTTCTCTCTCTCTCTCTCTCTCTCTCTCTCTCTCTCTCTCTCTCTCCCTCTGTCCTTGTCCCTGTTTCTCTCATTCTCTATCGCTCTCTCTCTCTCTCTCTCTCTCCCTCTCTCTCCTGCTCCCTCTCCCCCCCTCCCGTTTATCGGTCCCCTTCTCTCACCCTTTCTCTCCTGAAAAAACAAAACAAAAAACGAACCACACAACCAAGGCCGTCCTGCGGTGCCTGTACGCCTACTTCTTGGACCTCCCGTCGGAGGAGATCCCCTACCTCAGCATCCCGCTCCACACGGTCATCAAGCTCACGCCGCAGGCCTTCGGGTGCAACGAGAAGCGCTTCAAGCTTCTGGACGACGATACCCACCCCTCCGCGTGAAAAGAGAAGTTTGTGTGCGCCCCCCCCCCCACCCCCCCACCCCCCCACCCCCAATCCCCTTCCGTGTGTTAGGGGCTAGGCATGGGTGGGTTTTGGGCTGGGTTGTCGTCCGCGCGAGCTGGGTTGGTGGGCGGCGGTTGTTCGTGGGATGGGTGTCACGCCGGGGGTGCGGTGGGTAACACGGCAAGACGCCTGCTACTGATCTCTTGTTTTTTCCCCCCGACTTGCCTGCCACCAAGGTAGTCCGTGCGCACACCCGTGTATGTAGCACTCTTATGATCTGGTCCATACATCAGAGCGGAGATCTTGGGATTTGCAGGCACACACGGGGTCCACAGTGTATGATGCACGACGAGGATTGCGACACGCTCTCTCTCTCGTTTAAAACCCTAGTTTCGGCGCATTATTGGAATTTTGGCGTCCTATGCTTTGCCCCGGCGTGTGGTATGTTGGACCGATGGTATCATCGGCGGGAAAATAACGGTGTACATATCCCGGCTGGGGAGCGCGCGATGGTAAGTTGCGATCACAATATACGGCGGGCGACGGTATGGGGTGGATGATCGGAGAACCACGTTGGGTTTTTGTCCACGGAATCACGCCCCTTGTCCCGCCTCACCTGATAGAGGGTGGAGGTGAGCGCCGTTTAAGGCGTCTGATCTTCCAGAACGACCAAAACTACATAGTTAATGCATAGCAACCAAGGGTCATGGCGTAGAGCCCTAGACGACGTCCTCGCTGTTCCTGAGACCGTATTTGCTTGCTACTGGTGTTGGGGGCCCTATTGCCATGAAACGTTGCGGTTGTTGGCCATGTACTTAGAATTAAAATTGTGGAAGGCGGTATCCTTCTAGTAGCTCTTGTGTCGAGCAGAGCACGGAGGGAGGTGGATTTTCTTGCAACGGACACCGGGTGTCGATGGGAAATGGCTATGCATGCCATAGCATATCGTGTGACGGCACGTAGGGTCTGAGCGCGAGGTTGATGGTCATCGCGTCACGTGGCACTTGCTTAGCTTTTTAAACCTTGGGAAGTCCGTCTTGGTGTTGTTGTACGACGTTTGTTTGGGTGGGACTCGTGTGTTGGAAGTCGAAGTCGTGTGATAGTACACTGCATCGTCGTGTCCTGCCAGGTAGAGATGGACCCTTCCTTGCCGTGTCGCTTCTCCTTCACGTTCGCATGATGCTATTTTGTAAGGCAAACGGTGAAGTGGGACCACAAGCAGTGTGCCGTAGTCCCCTTCCAACCCCCCGGGGGGGGGGGAGTTGACGCTGGCCTCTTGGGTGACATCGATTACATTGTTGTAGCCGCGCTATTTGGCGTTGCTGTGTCCATTGCCCGCCTCTCCCCCTGTGTGTATTCATCTCCCTCCCTCCCTCTGCCTCCCTCTCCCTTTCTCTCCATCACTCACTCTCTCTCTCTCTCTCTC
>FN649742.1:2116780-2127329 GCA_000310025.1 Ectocarpus siliculosus
TTTCCTTTTTTTTTTTTTCCCGGCGGGGGCAAACCCCCCCCCCCCCCCCCACGTGGTCCCTGATTCGTGTTGGTGGAAGGCCCGACTGTTTGTTGGTTGTCGATGCTGCCTTTGGTCTGCTGGCTGTCTTGTGTGGCCACGCGTTGGTTTGACTCGCCGTGCGGTCCTTCTTGTGCTTTGCTGGTTTACGGCAGCAAACGCGGTGTATCGCCTGGGGTATGGTGGGTCTTGCTGGCACCGCGCGGCCTTTTTTTGGCACGTGCCGTGCTGGCTGTGGTGACAAGTTTGCAACTCGGAGTTCGTTTGATCGTCATCCAGAGTACGATCTTGAACATAGAGGGTCAAGGGTTTAAATGTGAAGATCAACACCAGCAACACCATTGGTGCGACATCGACAACAACGACGACAACGACGACAGCAAATGTTGCAGGCATGAATGCCTTGTGTTCCTGTGCACGTCTCTTAGGGCGGCCAAAACATCAGGCAAAAAAAGCACGCCCGAGGGGAACTCAGAGGAACCGGGCCAAGTAACCAAAAAGAGCAAATACATACGAAGTGAGTTTGCCCGGTGGACGTCTTCCAAAGATCTTGGGCTCCAAAGACGCTACTTTTTCTGGGGGGGGGGTGTTCTCGCGTACGATATACGTAGTCGGGCGTTCTCTAAGGGGATACTGTAGCAAGTATTGCTCCCCCGCACAGAGGCAGCAGCAGAGCGAGGACGACTGAGTCAAGAAGATGGGAGCACGGACGGGTCATATCGTGACGTAAACAAACATGTTAGGAGCTTGCCCGCAGTAACATCTCCGCGGCCTTTCACCTGATAGACGTGGTAGGCATAGGGCAACGATTGTACACACCAATTTCGCAGGCAGGCATGGTTAGCTTCTTTCTGTCGTTCTCGGCCTGGACCCTCGAGAGACAAAACATCTGCTTGGGGAGTTCTCCGAAAAGGTTTTCACAGAGTGACGGGCGCCAGGGTACACACCGCCCACCGGCGTTCCCGCACAGTAATACGTGTTGTGTCGTCAGTTCTTTTTCGTGAGTTGCACTAATTTGTTCGTGCGTGTGGAAACATGTCATGCACACGCTGCACCACACAAACTGTCTGAAAAAATAAATTGGCGGGGTACATCGTAGAGCGCGCAAGACTCGATTATTACACCGTGCAAGTACATCCGTGAATGTGTAATCATAAAACTATTTCGTGAATGTGCCAGCCACTTCAACCAAGTCCCATACAGATAGTAGGTTGCTCGTTCTATTGCACCCTCTAGCACGGCCCTTGCTGCTGTCACCGGTCATCGTGGAGGTCCGAGCAAAGCACCGACTAAACGCGGGAGACTGCACAAACAAGTACGCCAGATTCACGTGTGCCTCTCCCGTCCGTCGTCCCCGTACCAGCGACGCCCCCTAGCACACCGTGTATCCTCCATCAACGACGCTGCGCCTATCCTCGAGCTTCGCCCACGCCCATCACCCACAACAAAGCATGGGCTACACGGCAACACGAGAGAGAAACTACACAGCCGTGCACACACCCGAAAATTGCAAAACAACACAAACTGAAAAAAAACACAAAAGAGACACGGCAAGCACACACACATACAGCTCCAGCCGCAAGCACAAGACAAACCCCCAACTATTTCCCCCTCCCCCAACACACGAATCAATCCCCCTTGATGTGGTTACCGCTATCCGCCGCGCGCCGTGCGCCCTCGTCCGCCACCGCCAGCGACTGGAGCGCCTTCCTGCCCGTCACGGTGGTCACGACCGACAGCACAGCCAGGACCCGCAGCGTGTACGCCATCGTCAGCGTCGCCCAGTAGGTCACGAACAGCAGCACCACGCCCACCATGCACGCCTGGTACGCCGCGCACCACGCCCTCCCGGCCCCCGCCGCCGGCAGCCGCCGCAGGTCCGCCCCGCCGCGCCGCATGCCGTACGCCAGCCCGGCCAGCGGCGCGAGCACCAGGGCGGTGAACAGGAGGGACACCCCGGCGTGCGGCCTGACCTCGGGCTCTCGGAACGTGTGGTGCTTCTCAGGGAGCGGGCCTAGCGACACGTCCGTCTCGTGCAGCAGCGGCCGCGCGTAGATGGGCCACTTGCGCTCCTTCGCCTCCGAGAACCCGAGGCGGATGGACCCGAGCCTCTCCGAGATCGGCGGCGCAACCAGCGGCCCGCCGACCAGAGCGGTCACCGCGTACTCCCCGGACCTCTGAGCAAACGTCTGGGACTCCTCCCCCAGGGACACCGACACCGCGAACTCGCTCGCCTCGCCGCCGAGGGGCGCCGCCACGAAGAACGTGTCCATCCCCGTCTCCACGTGGGTGAAACACACGAACACCTGGTGGGGCGCGGCGGCGGCCGAACCCCCCCCCCCCGCCCCGGGCGCGGCGGCCCCCTCCAGAGACAGCTCGACGTGCAGGTGGTGCCCCTCCCCCGCGCTCGCGTGAGCGTCCTCCGGCAGCAAGTCCTTCCCCGGCCGCGCGAGCGGGTAGCTCTCGATGCTCGCGTCGGCCGAGAGCGGCCTCTCGTGGCTGTCGCTGACCGACACGCGGGCCCGCGCAAGGTCCGCGCCCGAGCTGACCGCGAGCGGGAGCTTGGCCACCAGCGGCTTCTCCCCGCCTTCAACCTCCACCGCGAACTCGGCCGTGTAGAGGCCGGGGGCCACGTCGACGCTGGGGAGCGCGCGGAAGCCGTCGGCGCCGGGCTCTCCCAGGCCGCCGTCGCCGTCGCCCGAAGCGTCGGAACCGTCAGCGCGCGAGAGGGAGGAGAGCGACGCCGACTTGATCTTGGCGGGAGAACCAAGCAGGGATGTCGCCTGTTGTTTCGCAAGGGTCGTGTGTGTGTGCAATGCGGGTTATAGTTGAAGAAAAGGCGGGCGAAGACACGGGGGCTATCAGAGGAAGCGGGCAAGCGTGCACTGACTCGACTTGCCGGAGCTTGAACCCGGCAAACACACACGGCGGTGTCGTGAGTCCATCCGTCGATGGTGTTCCTACAGCAGGTACAAGCGTGGGGAGGGGAGGCGGACAGGAAGGACACGCGCACGCTCGTATGCATACGCGGCAGCAAAACAACTGCTGTGGCAAAACTGGTAACCCGCCAGATGTTGTGGCCAGCGCCAATATCAACACATGAAGGAGCAAGCACAACGCCATGATGGCAGGGTCCCGCCATCGCTGGCGCCACCGGCTGGAACGCCCATAATCCAAAACGGCTTGTGTTTGGGGTATCTACTTGGCTACCAAATCCGATCTGGGAGATATGTGTGTGGGGGGGGTATGCTGTGGGGGTCCAAGTGCGGGGCCCCTCGAGAGGGAGCTCGCACATATGTTACTTGTCTACGCGTGCTGGAAGGAGCACGGTTATGTGCTGAATCAAGGTTTACGTCATCAACATCAGTCCTGGGTTAACCTAGCCCCCATACCCCACCCAACTACCGTGGGAAGGCGCGCAGGCACGAACACGATTTATCGTAGTAGGGGTGGGCCGACGAGATGGCGGATGTTAACAGAACTGCGGGAAAGGACACCAGAGCTTAAGGAGCAGTTCGAAACAACGATGGAGAAGGCTATGAGTGATGCCGGGAAGGCAGCTGGTAACCAAGCTGAGCAGGCAGCTGGGAATGTATGCGGAGGTGGGTCCGTTGGTAGATTTTACCGGGGTGGCGACTACAACCCGTCCCAACACAGGAAGAAGAAACGAATGAAAAACACGTTTTTGAAGGGAACCTCGCCGTGTGTAGGCATCTGCTGGCAAATCACATGGTCAGCGAAGGGCAGGCTCAACACTCTACAAGAGTCCTCATATCCAGTACGGCTGCTACACGATCCCTCCAGGAGGGAACTGATCAATATCCATGGCGAAATCAATATCCACGGCGGAAAATTGCAATTCCGCCATGGCACATTGATCAGTTTCCTCCTGGAGGGATCGTGTAGCAGCCGTACTGGATATGAGGACTCTTGTAGAGTGTGAGCCAGCTCCTCGCTGGCAATGTGATTTGCCGGCAGATGCCTACACACGGCGAAGTTCCCGTCAAGAACGTTTTTCTCTTTCTTTTCTTCTTCCAGTGCTGGGACGTGTTGTTGTCGCCGCCCCCGTAAGATCTACCAACCTGCCTCCCGCATACACGGCCTGCCCAGCTTGATTACCAGCTGCCTTCCCGGCATCACTCATACTGTAGCCTTCTCCATCGTTGCGATCCTTTTCATCGCTGCTTCGAATCGCTCCTTAGTCCCCGCTGCTTTTCCGCAGCTGCTGCCCTTCCCGCAGCTCCGTCAATATGGTCCACCTGGTCGGCCCAATCCCTATTACGACTATTAATAGTCGTGTTCGTGCCTCCGCTTCCCGCGGAGGCTACCGCGCCTTCCCGCGGTAGTGCAGGACGGATCTTGATTAACACACAGCCGTCCTCCTTCCAGCACACATAGACAAGTAACGCAAGTGCGCGCTCTCTCTAGGGGCCTCTCACTTGGACCCCCCCCCCTCCCCCACATATTTCCCAGATAGGATCTCGTATCCAAGTACCCCAAACAATATCCTACCGGAGGCGAGCCACCGCTAGAGTCTACTCCACCGCCCATCTCGTCTGCAGCGGTGTCCCTTCTCCCGACGGGGGCAGAGGTTTTCACACGCAGACTTTTGACGGCGGCTTCAGAGGGGAATCTTCGTTCCAGCAGCCGCCGGAATGTGGAGGTCACGTGTTCTCGCTTTCTCGACCTCTCCCATCCGCAGCATGCCAGCACGCGCAACAACGCTCCCTCCGCAGGGAACAACGGCGGCGGCGTCGCCACGCTTTGCCAGACGGCGTAGAAACTTGGTACAAGAGATATCATCAACATAAAATGTACATGTATCATCGCCTCCTCGGGTGAGAGACACTGTACACGCGCGTCACCACCGCTAATGCCTTCATCCCGACTCACCAGCAGAGAAACTCCTCCGGAAGACAGCTCCTCCACGGACGGCGAGGACGGCCGGAGCTTGATCGGGAGAGGCGCCTTCGGGTACGACTCGATGAGCTTGAGCGCCTCGTACACGCCGAGCATGCTCTTGGGGAGGCTCGTGCGGCTCGCCTCCAGCAGATCCCTCGCCATGGACTTGAGCTGGGAGAGGCGCCGGGAGGAGGATGAGGGCAGACCAGCAAACGTGCACACGTTGGGGCATGCGGAGCTCAGGAGCGGCAGCCAAAACAAGATCACTTTGGCGGTCTTAGTGATCACACCAGCACGAACGAACTATGACCTTAGAACATGGTAGGCAAGTTTCGATTGACACCTCCTTTATCATGGCCGTCACCATCCACTCCTACAAGCAACAAACACTTCACCTCTCCTCGTCACCAGGACCATGTAAACCAGAACACGAAAAAAAAAAACGCGATCATGTGGAGGTCAGGATATATGGTACATTCATAAAGTACACACATACAATGAAGCCGACACACATCATATACCATTCGATGCCAACAATGAAATACAGACACAAACCTTAGACGCCTTGATGGCCAGCTTCTTGTCACCGGCCGCGCGGCTCAGCTGCACCACCAGCGCCGGCTCCGCCCCGAGCACCTTGTCCTTCATCACCTCCACCTCGCGGAGGGCTATCGCCTTGGCATCCCCCTTAGCGGAAGGTACCAGCACGGCCAACAGCTCGGCCGCCATGAAGGTGTTCCCGGCCTCGACAGGCCCGCTAGGGTAGCTCCTGTTCTCCCGGAGGGGGGGGGAGAGGGGGGGGGGAGTACTCATGTAAACGCATGCCGTTTGTAGTCGTTTTGGATCATTGACGTCGCATCCCTACAATGCCGGGACGGAGCGATGTGCCGAGTTTTCGCCTGCCCAGGCTACGCTTCACAACGATGCACCAGAAGCTGGAGCTGGGGGGGTAAGAAGGCTGTCTTTGGGGCGGGCCTTTTGACTTTCACGTTGGACACAACGCACACCGCTCTCTTCTTGTCACTGTGATACCTATGTACCAGTTCTCTACTTTGGCCCTCCACCGACAGCCGTGGTCAGACGACAGACAAACATTGCAACCAATCCAAACGGGGTTAGTGAAGCATCAACATGCCATCGCAGGGCACATCGCAACGTGTGTTTTTCGCGCGCTTCCTCCAAGGCGTTGACGATGGCAACAGCAAAAACGATTGCGTCTCACTGGGAAATTACTGGCACGCGTCAGGCCGAACTGACCCCGTGCCATCGCCTTCAAGGCCGAAAACGGCTCCTGCTTAAAAAGGGAACACCAGCAAACTAACAGACGCGCTCATCCCTCTTCATGCAGTCTCCCAAAGGAGAGCACACAGCGCGAATTGCATGTATCCGCGCTTGTTGGCAAAGCAACACGAGGCACCTTGCTGCTCCCCCGGGTCCTTGCCCGACCAAAACAACCAACACCAACAACACACCTGACGGAACCGTCCGACCCGACCAAGTCCAAGACCTTCTCGAGCACCGTGTCCCCCTGGGTCACGTCCGCCCCCAGCAGCGGGGCCGCGAAGGTGGCGTGGTAGAGGCTCCGCAGATCGGAACTCTTCGCGAAGGGGAGGGGAGGGGAGGGGGTGGGGGGTAAACGATAGCGCTCAACCTGGGTGCCGAACAATGGCATGGGGACTGGCTGAGTGAAATGGCGTCTTCCGTGCGTAGCTAGTGTGGTCGTGCTTCCACCATGTGCAATGCAGTCCTGTTGTAGCTGGTGCCTAAGCTCAAGTGGATTGACAAGAAGGGGTGTACCCGAGGTGTTGGGTGGAAATCACATGGATGACGGTACCATCTCTTCTGAACTGAGGGGAGGCGTTCGCACTCACCCTTCTCCGTGTATGTATCGCAAGAGCCGCTGTGCTTTCACGTACAACCACGAGAAACAAAATATTAGACTATACCGCCAAGTCTTCTCACCAATCCTGGGCTTGGCGCGAACGCATGGCGCGGCAAGGCAACGTGCGGACGGCCTGGAAACTCCTCCGGTGAGACTATTATACTTGTAATACAAGACACGAGATCTACCTGTAGGTCTGTGTATTGTAGATCCTACCGTATATGCAGCATGTACAAGAATGAGTTATCGTAGTTCCTCGTCAACTCATCTCAGAAGCTGGACATGAAGCTCGCTTTTAGGACACCTCCATCCTTTAAGTTGGGGCTGCAACACAATATAATCCAATGCGCACACACAGCAGCGGCTGTCCTGTACTCACACGAACGCGAACGACTCTTGACTCTTGACGATCCAGGCACGAAGGGTTTATCCCAGGCGCAACAGCAGCAGTGTTGACACACAGAGCGCGCCATTGCTCCGACACAGAACAGAGGAGGTGGGATATATACACATCTTGCACACCACGCATGTGCATCCCTTCCTAACCAAACACCCTGCCCCCCCCCCCGAACGATCCACGCCCTATCGCACGAACCCGCACACCTTCATCGCATCCGCCACTTCCTCGCTCGCTCTCCAGGTCTTGGCGTTGGCGCAGCCGCCCACCCCGTCCGCGAGGCTAATCCCGTGGTGGATCTGCTCAAGATCGCCGTTGCTGAGCCCGGCCGCGGCCACCGAGCACGCCGACGACCTGTACCCGGACGCCACGGACGGCTTGTCCAGCGCTGCCAGGAGCCTGACGGCGTAGTCCCTGTCCTCCAGAGAGGAATCCGCGTCGCCTAGGGCCCGCACGGCCGCCTCTACAAATGCATCGCCGTCTGCCGCGGAGAAGTGGTCGACCAAGGGTGCCGCGCGTGCTGCAGGGCCGAGGATCACCAGGAGGAGAAGCGGAGCTGCTCCCCGGCTCGGTGAGATCCGCATGTCGGCAAGGGTGCGTGTTGCACACACCTGAACTTGCTGTGTCTTGTCTCTGCTGCCGGACACGGCCTGGCTGCTGGCTGGTGCACCGGATGCGGCAGAAAGCAAGGAGCTCCGTGAATCACAGGTACCACATACTAATACCATTAGGTGCCATGGATACAGTCCACATGGACCCCTTTTTTGGTGTAGCGTCGTCACACTCCAGGCCACCTCATAGGCAGCAACGGCACTCCAGCAGAGATGTCTAGCCAACAAGGAGCAAGCGGAGGGGGTGGAGGGGCAAGAGGTTAGTCGACGTTACCGATAAGTACCGTTGAATTGCCAGTCCTACGTTCTCGGTGTGCCACCACCACTGCTGCTGCGGCCACTGAGGCCGGGTCAGCTTATGATATGATATGGTATCAAACGATCAGCAGGCACACGATTGAATCACAGCAGTAGCAACGGCCGCCGGGCGTGAAACTTAGATATCCTGCGACGTGCAGCACCATGAATAGGGTTGCGCGGCACCTACAGAGCACTGGCTCTGGCGGAGTTTTTCGAGCTCATTGCGTAGAAACACGTGGACGCTTTTCTTGACCCGCTGCTGTCTCCGGTCCACCGAAATCTTCCTGTTGGGTACGATCCAGCACAGCGAACGCTACAAGCAGTATAGACCCAGGACACATCTCGGAACATCTGATGGATCCTCGCATCGTATGCATAGCACACGGGCCACTGCTACAGCTGAGCGCGTGTCACTTGGCGCGCTGAGCACGTACCAATTGGCACGTCGCAGGCAGTGGTCTTGCCGTGTTTATTTTCCCAAGGGGTCATTTCACAGTTTGTCGAAACCCGTGGTGTGTTCGGCATTTGTACAAGACAACGGCCAATCTTGTTCGATATTCCTCTTACGTAAATAGTTGTAACCATCGGTTGCGTTGAACAGCAGTAGTGGGGCGGTTCAACCGTCGTGATTACCCTACCCGCTATCAACAACCCCTCACCAGCTACAGTAGCCTCCCTACCTGTCTGTAGCTGAAACCGATACGATTGTTGTACATATTCCTGCTATTTTTTTAGTCCGTTTTGCCGTTCACGTATACTTCCGACGCGATCGCGTCGCTATGCCTTGGATTACCCCGTGTTCGGGTAAACACAAATGTACAGCATCGCCTGCTGTGAGCGCGGAATGCATCCGCATCAGTTGGACCATTACACGGATGTATCAGAAAGTACTACATAGCATAGAGCAGAGATTGGAACACTTTCTGTAACAGCAGTGATAATGAAGTGCCAGACGATAAGGCACACGCCGTGTGTAACTGACCGAAGGTGCAGTGCTCTGTACCATTGTTGTATGCTCCTCCATACAGAAGTAGGTGACTCGAAAGCAAATTTGTTGTCGGGGGCGGTGCCCCCTCGTGATTTTTGTTGTTTTTCAGTCGCGTGTTGATGTGTATCACGTTGTTGTTGCGCCGCGCTTCCTCCTGCCGTGCTTGCCTTGATTATTTAACTCGAGAAGGATTCAGCACTCCCTTCCCTCTTGTTGTGCTCACTCACGATTCGCTATTTTCCTGCTTTCCACCTCTAAGCTTGCGTGGTCTGGACAGGTTTTACCCACAACCTAGGGCCGTGAGATTTACGAGGTTACCGTATGGCTTAACCTTATACTTGTTGGCTTGACAACACCCGTTGCATCCACGGTCTCGTCATGTCCGGCAGGCGGAGGCGGGGGCGGGGGCGGCGGCGGCGGGGGCGGGGGTGGTGGTCGGGGAGGTGGTAAGAGGCGACGTAGGGGTGGCCGGGGTCGGGGGCGCGGTGACGGCGGGGGTGGCGGAGGTGGCGGCGGCGGGCCAGGAAACGGCGCACCGGGACACAGCAACAACAACAACTACAACTACAACCCCGCGGCGGCCGGGCTCCCGCTCGGACCTGGTGCTGGTGCTGGTGTTGGCGCCCCTTCTAACAGCACCATGCCGCCCATGCCCCCTGCACAGGCCGCCGGCGGCGGCGGCGGTGGCGGCAGCGGTGGCCGTGACGGGGGCGCGAAGGTCAACAACCCCAACTCTAGGACGTCCACGACGACCATGAGTCAGATGACGGAGAGCAAGTTCGCCCAACTGCCGCTCTCCGCGCCGACGCAGCGGGCCATCGCCGAGGTGCTAGGCTACGCAACGCTGACCAAGGTCCAGAACGACTCCATCCCTCCGGCTCTTGCGGGTGTGTATTACGTGTTTGTCGGCTTGTGTGTGTGTTTTTTTTTTGTCGTTTCCTTTTTGCTATCGGTCGGAGCGGTCGATTCTCTCCTCGTCACGCCAGAGATGCATGCTCGCGTAGTTTCCAAAGCATCTCGGTACACTGTTGTTCTGTCTGCACGAACGTGTTGCGCACGAGAGGTACAGACGCACATGATGAACAGGACATTGCAAGGGCGATTTCACTGTTTACACTCGAGGGTGCATGAAACACAGAAGAACTACACGACAGGCCTGGGCCAGCTTCTCCACCAGTGGTTCGGTCTTGCTGTGAACCACCCCCTGTATTCTTTGTTTTTTCTGCCTCTGTCCCCTGTGGCTGCATCTTGCCCTGCCTCGCTCTTCTCCCTTTCTCTCTTCTCCCTCTCGTGCCTCTCTCTTCCCTCTCTCTATTTCTCTCGCTCCCTCTCTATTTCTCTTCATTCTCTCTGCCTCATTCTCCTTGTCTCTCTCCCTCGCTCTCTCTCAACAATCTCTCTCCCCCCCCCCCCCCCCCCCCCCCCCCCCC
>FN649742.1:2128937-2144547 GCA_000310025.1 Ectocarpus siliculosus
GGAGGGGGGGGGGCGAGAGAGTCTCGCTGCTGCTCGGCGTGTGTTGTAAGTCCTCGGAACATGGTGGATAACCCCCACCACCACCACCACCACCACCAGAAAGAAGAAGAGACATCGAAGGCAGACGTTGGCAACGTAGAACTAGAAAAGGAGTTCACTGAGGACGAGGTTGAGGCGTGTGTGAACAAGCTGCAGTGCCACAAAGCAGCAGGGGCGGATGGGATAGGCAACGAGTTCATGAAGTTTGGGGGGAAGGGGATGATCCAGTTGATGGTACTGCTGTACAACTGGGTGTGGAAAAACGAGTATGCGCCAAGTAGATGGGGGGAAGGAGTGGTTGTGAACTTGTTTAGAAAGGAGACAAGACTGACCCAGGAAGCTACAGGGAGATCACTCTGTTGAACACAGTAGGAAAAGTGTTCTGTAAGCTGCTGAACGATAGGATAGTGGGAGTATTGGAGGAGGAAAATAGCATTAGTGAGGGCCAGGCAGGTTTCCGAAAGAAGAGGGGGTGCGTAGACTACGCATTCACGGTAGGGAGAATCATCCAAGGTAGAAAGAGGGCGGGAAAGCCGACGTACTGCTTCTTCCTGGACGTGAAAAAGGCATACGATACCGTATGGAGAAATGGGCTGTGGAAACAATTGTCCAAGTACGGGATCAAGGGGAAAATGTGGAGAGTGCTGAAGAAGATGACAGAGTGTACGAAAAGCGCGGTCATGCTAGACGGAGAACTTTCTAAATTCTTCAGCAAGGGGTCCCACAAGGTTGCACGCTGTCCCCAACATTGTTCCAGGTGTTCATCAACGATCTGTTGGAAGTCGTAGAGGCAGTCCGGAAGGGAGTAAAAGTAGGGGACACGGAAACTTCGGTGTCAGGAATGCTGTTTGCCGATGATTTTGTTGGTATGTCGGGTCAACATGTAGGAACTGCAACTACAAGTTGACGCGGCGAAAAAGTTTACTGATAAGTGGAAATTGTCTGCCAATGTTAAGAAGAGTGCCGTCATGGTATGCAACGAGGTCAGGGAGGAACCAGTAGAATATAGATAGAAGTGGGGGATCGAGTAGACTGCATTTATGGACCAGTACACAGTACACATCCCTCGGAGTAGAGATCGCAAAAGACTGCTCGTGGAATGCACACATGTCCAAGGTAGCGGAAAAGGGCAAAGCACGAGCAGGGAAGCTGCACCCAATACTCGTAAACCGGCACCTCGATACACGCATCAAATTGACGGTTTTGAAGAGCGTAATCGTCCCGCCGCTAGAGTACGTCGGAGAAGTATGGGAAGGAAACAAGAAGGAAGTGAAAGAACTCGAGACGGCGCAGATGAAAGCAGCAAAAATCATCCTAGGATGCTCCAAGCGCACAAGTAATGCAGCCGTCAGGGCAGAATTGGGGATCCAATCCCTACGGTTGGGAAGAGACGCAAGTAAGCTGACATGGCAGTATCGCATGTGCGGGATGGGAGATAAGAGGTTGCCGAGAATAGTATGGGAGGCGAAGTGGGCAAACAAAAAGAGGGGTAGACAACCCACGGAATGGGTCAAGGTTGTAGAGGAGTATGGAAGGGGTTAGACATCGACGAAGATGAAACGCTGGAAACGGAGGGTCTACAGGGGTTCAAGGAGAAGATATCTGTTGCTTGTGCCGAGAGAGAAGAGCATTATCTAGGGAAATAAACCGTGGATAAGGAGGGTCTAGAAGTGTGCGGAATGTTGAAAGAAGGAATAGGGTTCAAGGACTGCCTACATGGACCAATGGATGCAGGGACAAAGCTTAAGGTCAAATTCAGGACCGGGGACATAGGCCTTCGCGAACGTCGACGAAGACGTAGGACGGTAGACGACAAGTTCAAATGTGATTGCGGCTTCGAATGCGAAGACCGTGTTCATGTAGTGGCGGAATGTCGGCTGTACAATACGGAGAGGGAAGTGTACATGACTGAGAATACAAGGGAGGTACAGGGAGATGTTTGAGGCATGGAATAGAGAGGAGAGGACGGTAGCTGTACTGGGGAGTAGGAAGTGGTTTGAAACGGCGGGAAGGGATATCGTTAGGATAGACAGACTAAGGACGACATTTTTGATCCACCTTTGCAAAGTAGGAAGGAACGATTGGCCATCGGTGATCGGTCCTGTGGGAACAATGCTCCGTCCTCTCGAGGACGCGTGGTCAATGGTCTAACCGCTAAGGCATGCAAAACATAAGAGTACGCCCCCCCCCCCCCGCGAGGTCAATGGTCTAAGGACTGCCGCCCATGTACGTGCCGTGGTGTAGCTAGCTGTGAGCGGCGATCGATCAGGCGAAGAAACAAACACACCACGCGCCCTTTCGCCGACCGGCTGTCCGTTGCTTTGGCAAATGATTCCCCCCCGCGCGCGTTTTTCTTTTGTTTCGCCGCGCTCGTTCGTCGCGCTATGATATGCATAGCTCCTGGAGATGGGCTTTCGGCCCGCCATCGAGGCCATCCTGCGCTACATGCCGCACAGCCGCGACCGGCAGACGCTGCTCTTCTCGGCGACGATGCCCGGCGACGTGCGCAAGATCGCTCAGCTCGCCCTGAAGGAGAGGTACGAGTTCGTGGACTGCGTCGGGGAGGAGGAGAGCACGCACCAGCACGTGCCGCAGCAGTACACGGTGTGCGGGCAGGACCAGCAGGTACATGCGCGCTACGGCTCTTTGTCCCGGCAGCCTTCGCTGAGGGCTGTTCTATTAACATCAAGTAAACATGTTGGGTAAAGCACGCAATGGGGGAAGTTGGGTTTGGGTTGTCAGGGGTAGCGTCTGCGTACCCCCTCCCTGTTTCCATGTCCTCATGAACTTTTGTTTCTCACAAAGGCGGTCCACAGGGCTTGCTGGTTTCGTCCGTCTTCGTGTTCTCTGGACCCGACCAGGCAGGGGGAGCGTGGCTGCGCCGGGTCGACGACCTTTCTGACCGTACAGCAGTACACGATTGTGACGCTGTATTTATTAGTGTGTTCTGTTGTTATTTCGTTGTGGTTGTTGTTGACTTATTTCTATGTGTGCGACCGACCCAGGTGGAGGAGCTGTGCCAGCTGCTTCGTGAGAACATGGCGGCCGACCCTCGCGGGCACAAGATCATCGTGTTCTTCACCACGGCCCGCCTCACGCAGTTCTACGCCGAGCTCTGCAATCTGATGGTGAGCCGAGCGAGCGAAGCCGGCCGCCCGCCCGCCCGAGTCGGCGAAACGAATCGCCGGGAAGATTAGCTTTGCTTGCTTTGGTTTTGTGGGAAGGTCGTCGTTGTTGTTTTTTTCCACATGGGACCGGCACAGTTGAGCGCCTAGCCGTCGGGGCTGGTGGGTTATCGCAGGGGCTGCTGTGGGCGTGGCCAACCGTTGTCCTTTGACGACTACGCGGACCTGGCGGTAGCTGCGTATTCCCATGATACAGGCACAGCAGTGTCCATTGCACCAAGTAACACAGCAATGTCAACGGAATACTTGCTCTTTGTGTTTAACGGAATACCGCCTCTTTGGTGGTGGTGGTGGTGGAGTACTGCTGTTGTCACGTCGCCGCATGCGTCGATAAATGCCATGCTGAGAAGGACGGTGCGACTTACGACTCCCCACTAGGCCAACAACCACTATTATTGAACAACCGTTTGACGCCAACAACAACAACAACAACAACAGAGCGCTGGCACGACTACCTTGGACCACATCCAGAACCAAGGGCTAGCTAGATGTGCGTGGCACACATGCACTACCACACGTGTGCATCTACTTCGCCCGGGCGCGCCTATGATGCGCACACAAGTAATTCATAAGTTGGTCGCCCTTGTCTACCTTGACCCTGCTGCTGCTGCTGCTGCTGCTGTCCGATTCAACGAAATGCCTTCGAACCAGGGCTTCCCGGTGCTAGAGATCCACTCCAGGAAGAGCCAGGGGCACCGCAACAAGGTCAGCGAGTTGTTCCGCAACGGCCAAGGGCTCGTCATGTTCACCAGCGACGTCTCAGCCCGTGGCATGGACTACCCCGACGTGTCTGCCGTCATACAGGTAAAGGTTTTGACATACAGCAGATGGGGCAGCGGGGCAACGGAAAGTGCTGCTGTCTTCGCAATCGAGAGCTGCTTGCTCGTGTTGGCAGTTAGTTATGCTGCGATGTTGTGACTGGGCCTATTGTGCGTTGGCCCCTGTTGGAGCAGCGTAGCACACTCTGATCGAAAATGCGGGGTGATTTTAGGACCTGGTTGGGCGTTTTTTTTTCGCTCTACTAGACGTACTGTAGTCTGCCGGAAGGGACAAAGTGTGCCGCACTTTTTGTTTGTTTTTGTTTCTTATTTTGCAACATACAACGCCCAAAAAGAAGATTGTTCTGCTTGCCATTCCCTAGGAGTAAAAAGAAATGGGGACCATGGGGGTCCGTTTTGTCGTTTTTTCTTACAAGTATGTGGCCTGGTGTAAGAAGATTTTGCGCGATAATTGGGCAGAAAGGGCATGTGTGTGTCTTCGTCCTGCCCCTGTTGAGCGTCTTTCGAGAGGGGCCAGACGGGCCTTATGGCCGACAAAACAACACCCCATTTATTTTTGTCTCTTGTCTCCTCTGCGTGTTTCAATGTTTCTTGCTACTCCAATCTCCGCTTGTTTTTTTCGAAGCATTTAGTCGTTTGTTCTCATGTGCACGCGCTTGTCTTGGTGTCACCGTCGATGCGTATATCCCGTGTGTTTTTTTCGCCCTCTTAATCAGGTCGGGCTGCCGTCCGACAAGGCTCAGTACATTCACCGCCTGGGGCGTACCGCCCGCGCCGGCAAGGCTGGTCATGGCGTGCTGCTCTTGTGCGACTTCGAGTCGGTACGTTCCTACAATACCTTTTCGGTGTCCTTTCTTCCTGTTTCTTTAATCTCATCTCCGGCGAGGTTCTCTTCTTTCCTGATTGTGTGGTAGGGTATATTGCCTTCGTTTTTTGTGTTCGCACCAGTATTGCTGTTGTATGTTGGCGCCGAACGCGTAGGTTGTCAGAATCATGCCTCTAAATAGTACGAAGCATGTACCCGGACTGACGGAGTGATTTCTCTTTCTCTCTCTCCGGTCGTACTACGGCACGGTGTAGAGACTATTTTTATGTACTCCTTTGTTTTATGACTTCGCCCGTGACCGGGTGACATGGACATATCATTCATTCTTGTAGTTCCGCACCCCCCACCAGGTGTCCTTGCTGTTTTTCACCGCGCTTTTTTTTATTTCAATTCTCTGTCTTGTCTTGTCTTTTTCCTTTTCTTTTTTTTTTGTCAGATGTTCCTGTCGGATGTGAGGGACTTGCCCATGCAGAGACGAGACCCCCTGCCCAAGGCGTCGGTGGCCCAGATCACCCCCGCCGTGAGCGAGGCCTACGACAAGATGGCCCGCCTTTCGGTCGTCTGCGCCTACCAGGTGTGTGCGTGTAATTCTTATTTGCATCGACCGCGCTAACCGGCGGACCACTGAAAAGACGTCAGTCTCAGTGCAGTTGAAACACACAATACAGTTGTAAATGCCATGAACTGGGACCCCGTGAGGGGGCGTCATGGGGGAGTGTGTGTGTGTGTGTGTGTGTGTGTTTTCTTAATTTTAGCATCGACCGTGCTATTCAGTCGGGTGACCAATGAGAATGAAGAGGCGACAGTCTTGAGGCGGAATGAAAAACACCAACACTTTCCAATCAACGGGCAAGGATCCCACCGACAGACGTGTGTGTTTTTGTTATTAGCATCTGTGTGTGTGTTCTCTTTGTTGGTTATTCGTTGGCGCTGGGTCTCCTGGTGGCGGCGGTGTGTGTGTCATGCCAGGGCACTTCGTACCGGTGAGGTAGCACCTTTTCAGCATCTGACGTTGCCCGGCGACGTCAGATGCTGAAGGTCCTGCCTCACCTGGACGAAGTGCCCTGGAATGACACACACACCACCGTCGTCAATCGTCTGTTATTTCGACGTTGCGCTTCTCTTCATCTTCCTACTCCGCTTCCTCTAGTTGTCGTTGGTTTTTCAGTTTTTGTGTGGTGGTGGTGTGTAGCAACGGCTCTCGAGCCAAATTCTCGCGAAGCCCGACACACAACAACGTCCTTCGCGTTTGACGATTCAAGCGCACTCTCGCAACCAGACGAACAGACCCACCACCACCAGCAGCAGCAGCAGTACCAGAAAAAGCAACCACCGAAAACGTGCGGGTGAACGCGCGGGTGTGCGATCGATTTTTAAAGCTTGATTACTCCACATCCAAGAGGCTGTCACTGCCGAAAAAGTTTTATTGGAAATATGTAATTTTGAGCTTTTTTTGCGTTGCACGTATCCGTCTGGTGTCGCGCCGCCTTGGTTGGGGGTGTGGAGCAATCGATGTTTTTTCATGTCGACCAATGGGCATGTTTAGGTTGGGTGTTCTTTTTTTTTTTCGTCTCAGTTTCGGGGACGCCGTGTGTAGTTCACCGCCTGTGTGCGTTCGTCCGTACTTTGACGGCACCTCCTGTGCATCGCACCCCTACAAACCATACTAAACGAGACCGGAAAACCGCCCTTGCGTTCTTCTCTCAACGCTGCGAAAGGCTTGGCTTGGGTTCTACAACGGACACCTGCGGCGCATCGGGTGGAGCAAGGCAGACCTCGTCGCGCAGGCCAACTACTGGATCACCACCATCTGCCGCCAACAAGAGGTCCCGGGGATCCAGGCCAAGACGCTCGGGAAGATGGGGCTCCGCGGGGTGAGCGAAGAACATGCGGGGGGGAAGGGGGGGTTCTCATAGCACGCTCGTGTAGAACCACTTCAACTTAGACGAAGTTTCCCGTCAAACCAAACGCGTAGGTTAGAGCGGAGGGTGTTGGAAGGTTTGTAAGAGAGGGTTCCCGTCTTTTCTTTTTTTTTTCCGACTACCTCGGATGGGAGTGCGACAAAAAGAAAACAGCAGTGTCGTATGTATGCGAATGTTTTTTCACACGTTTTTTTTTTTTTTCCGTTTGTGCGCGTGTTTTTGTTCTCCGGCATGCCTCGCTACTTGTTCCTTAGAAACTATGCGGCCATCCCGTTTTTGTTGTAAAGTTGTTACCGTCCGCGCGCGACCTGCTCTGTGGCGTGGTGTTCACGGTGCTTGTGAAAGTTTCCAGGCCGATGCTACCATAAAAAGCTTGCTTGCTTACCGCAACTATATGGTTCTTGCTTACCGCAACTACATGGTTCTTGCTTACCGCAACTGTATGGTTCTTGCTTACCGCAACTACAACATTCTTCGTTGCGTACCATCATCGCTGCTACCAGCCGAACTTCTATGCGCACTCTTATAAACAAACGCCGACCCAAAACCGTGTTTTTTTTTTTGTGGCGCCCATCACTTTTGATTGTTGTTCCCACGTGTACCGCCCTCCCTGTATCTTGACCGCAACCCGCTTGCTGCTACTGCTGTTGCTGCCCTGCCGCCTCCGTTGCTGCTGTTGCGCCGGCAGGTGCCTGGAATCTTCTAAGAACGCGGCCCCCCCTGCGGGGGCGGTCGAAACAGGGGGGGTCGGGGCGGCTGCCGGAGCGGTGGCGGCGGCGGCGCCGGCGCCGGCGGCATGGGACCCAGAGGTGGAAGAGGCCGGGAAGGCGGGGAAGAAAGAGGGGGCAGGGGAGGCGGAGGAGGAGGAGGAGGAGGGGGGGGTTACTATTTGAGACAACCTGCGATGGTTGGTATGATAGTCCCAATATTTTCGGTTTTGGTGAGCTCGTCCTTTTTCGTCGGTCGGTTGGTTGTTGCCGGTGACGGAAACGTGCGGGGCGCCGAAATCGTGTAGGTAATGGGAATTTCCACCTTGGTGATGAACAGGTGGTGCTGCGCGTGCATGTGTTTGGCTATAATAGTATGATCCCTCTCGCCTCTGCTACGGTGGAGCGCTGTCCGGCCGTGTTTTGGTGCAAGTTGTAGCTCTCGGAAACCATGGCTTGGGCTCGGGGGTGAAGCCAGGTTTCGTCTGGCCTGTCGAGCACCCCAGATGGGCGCAAAGGCAGAGAGAGGTTGTGACTGCACTCCTTTGTTTAGATTATTATTAAAAGTTGTTGTCGTTTTGTCTGCCGCCGTTGACAAGAGGCGGCTTTCGTGCAGCCTTGTTGGCTGGTGTGATGAGAGTGTACTTTTTAGTTGTTGCTGTTGTCGTTGTCGTTGTTGTTGTTGTTGTTGTGGTCGTCTTCGTTGACGTCTCTGTCTTCTCCTTTTCGTCCACAACGTAGGACTGACTCTGTTCGTGTGAGTTCCCGTGGGTATTCTCCGATACAGCCCAATAGTCTCGTAAGGGGGGGATGGACGTATGCGCACTGACTCTGTTAGTGTAATTCCCGTGGGTATTCTCCGACACAGCCCAATAGTCTCGTAAGGGGGGAATGGACGTATGCACACTGACTCTGTTAGTGTAATTCCCGTGGGTATTCTCCGACACAGCCCAATAGTCTCGTAAGGGGGGAATGGACGTATGCGTGCATTTCGTCCACTACTGTGCGGAGCGGATCGTAGGGGTGTATCACTTGAAAGGAGGGTACTTACCGACCCCGCCGCCACTGCGTGCGGTCGTTGCGTATGCCAATGTGGTTCGGAGTCGGGTGGTTAACTCGCTTGCTTGCGATAGGGGGAGAGACGGAGGGTCAACCCGACCTTGTTATTCCCTCGCCGCTTGCTATTCTGTCCCGTTGAGGCCAGACTCCGTGTTGCGTTTAGCCAAGTGAATGTACATCGAAATTTTGAGGTGGATCGTATGCATTTAGGTTTTGCTGTTGTTGCGGGTGCTAAATATTGACTTGCTGTCGCTGTGTGAAAGAGCATTTGGCTATTGGACCTGCAGGTGAACAAGGTTGACTTTTGATTCCCTGTCTCCTGGGACGTTCCATGGGGCGATTGTCCTTTTCTCTTCTCGGGTAGGGGCGTGGGAGAGAGAGAGATTGCACAATCGGCGATTGCATGATGAAGGATTGATGGGGTGACTGTATCGAGGTAATAACTGACAGTTTTGACCTGATTTGGACGGTCCGAGCACACGGATGACGCTGCGACCTGTCATGGTGTGCTGTTCATATAGGCCAACAAAGCATTGGTTGGCACTGTATGTTGTGGTTCCAGCTGGACGTAACGCGCACCGTTAGTCACAGAACATTTTGGGACGTGATAGGTTTGTTGAAATACAGTTGGCTTGTGACCACGGAAGGCGTTCGCGTCAGTTGTACTGTTATAGTATAGTATAGTATAGTACGGACATTAGAAGGTGCTGAGTGGAGACCGGAACGGTTTAATGTGAAGACAACAACAACAACAAAAAACTTCTCCGTCAGGAACAACCATACAAACATCGTGTCGCTGTAACAAAACACAACTTGGTATTATTTTTTGTCACTTATATTACGGACAGCAGCAGGTACATACAGTATTTATTTGACAAATATTCAAGGGGAAGAGGAAGATGATGACATGTTTTGGATATCTCTCACAAAACTCTCTCAGGACACGGGACTAACCCAGAATCAAATCATCGCGCTGGGCGTCTGGGTGCACTTCCCACTTATTTTGGTCCAAGAGAAAAATATTGGTACAATGACCCACTAGGTAAAAACGTAACCAGCCACTACATAGATTTAGGTACAGTAGCATGTTGCGCATCCCTTGCAAAGGAGTAAGTAGAATTCCGGACAAATTTTTGCATCCCTTGCAAAGGAGTAAGTAGAATTCCGGACAAATTTTTGACATGCACAGAGAACAAAACGTGACCGCGAGGGGTACCAAAGATGGAGTTTCTAGTCGTCCGCGTGAGGGCCGGGGGGGGGGGTTGCACTTAAATGTTCCATTCGTGAGTCCCCTGGTTCTTCGTCTACGTTGTCCAGCAGCAGGCAGTAGTTGCTCGCTCTCTCGATGGGGCCACAGGCATCTTTTGAGCGGAGTGTTAGCCTTTCTTGCAAGGGTGGTTGGTGCTCGTACCCCGTCGGTGAACACCGCTTGCCAGGAGATTGCCTCGGCAGAGAAGATCTTAGCTTCCAGAGATCCTGCTCTTACGTGCAGTAGTGGGTTGGTGTACGCTGTAAAACCGTTACGTACAAAACTTGTGTCTTTCAGTGTGTGTGTGCGGCGTATGTGAGAAGGACAGAGCTGGACCGAAAGGGAGGAAGAGCAACTGCGGAAAGTTGGATTTCCTCTTGCGGACGGACCGGCTGCTGGGAGGAAGAGGAGAGAAGCACAGCAGACGAGAAGCACAGCAGACGCACGTATACCACAGCTGCTTTTGATACGCGACGGCGGACAGCTACAGTAATACTGCTGCTGCTGTAGTTGCTGTTGAACAACGCGATCCATCGTGCTCGGAAGAGTCGGAGAGGGTGGAAGCAAGTCAACGGGCATTGCATCTCTATCCAGGGAGATATTTGCTCGTAGAGGAAACAGCAACAACAAGAGGAGAGGATAAGCAAGATACAATAACAGAGCGGGAGGTTCGAAAGGTAGATCCGATCTTCCACCATGCAGCTGCGGCATCTGAACACGATCATACAGCCTGCGACGGGCGAGGGCGGTGATGGCGCCAAGATGTCGAAGGTCATGGCTGTGGCGTGGGCACCGAACAACCGCAAGCTGGCGGTGTGCACGGTGAGTGATATCGTGGGTTAGGGTCTCGCTGGCGGTAAGATGTAAGACTTGGATGAGACGATAGACGATAGGGTAACAACCATCGCGCGGTGTACCAGTGTACATTTCAATGTTAACCTCGGTATCACTTGGGCTTTTGTACTGACTCTGCGGACGGTGTACTGCATGGTGCATGTACTACTGCTGCATACTTCTTCTACTTGAGTACGAAGTACCCAATACTGTAGACCTGAGGCGTATGTAGATCGATGCCAAACACTTATAACACGTCGGTTTATTTACAGACTCCCTGAGGGAGATGCTAGGCGGCATGAGTGAGGTTACAGTAGCCTGTTCGTGACAATCCTCACACAATCATGCCCTCCAACATGTTCACACGGTAAATGGCACTACTGCCGTTGTACGCACGCGAGGTGAAAGCAGTACGGGACGTGGGCACCGACCCATACGAAGACTAGGTGTGAACCGTCAGGCACCCAGAAAAAAGGGATCTCGAGTCGATTCCTCTTGGGTCAGATGGTGATACCGATTTCATGCCGTCGGGCCTCTCTCCCCTCCAACCTACAGTAGGAAGAAGTGGCTCACGTTTCCGAAGAATAGGCACGGTTGTCTGTTTCTGACGAAAGGAAGCCTCGGCCAACTACATCATTGCAAGCAAGTACGCCCCCCAGCATTTTTTATCCCCCCCCCCCCCCCCGCCGCCCCCCACGCTTGCCCGCGGCCCCGTTCGCCCTCTCCGATACAAGGCCGACCGAGTGGTTGCTCTGTACGACGAGAACGGGGAGAAGCGAGACAGGTTCTCCACCAAGCCAGCGGAAAAGGGCCCAAAGAACTACATCGTCAGAGACCTGTGCTTCAGCCCCGACAGCACGAGGCTCGCCGTCGCGCAGAGCGACTCCATCGTTTTCGTTTACAAGCTCGGACTGGAGTGGGGCGAGGTACACGTCTGTCTGGCCTAGTGACACAATGAGAAGCGTGCATCACCACTTGGTACTGCCTGTATTCGCCCGTCTCGTCTGGGGTATTGTGGAGCGAAAAGAGGTTGTACCCACCCTCTGCAGGGCCCCAAAACATGCTGAATACGGTTGATTTGTCTTTACATGGTCTTCCATGGACTACTACTGCAGCTGTGATCCGCTGTTGTTGCTGAAAACCGGCACCTAAGGGAAAACTCTGTCTTCGTTGTGGTTGTCGTCGTCGTTGTTGCAAGTGTCTCCCCTCGGATGAGATCTTCTCCTGTGGCGCCTTGAATCACGCCACCCCTTCGACCTCTCCTTGAACGCACCCCGCCCACCACACCTCGCTCCTACCCCGCTCCAAACTGAGCAGAGCAAGAGCATCTGCAACAAGTTCCCGCAGCCGTCCCCGATCACGTGCATGTCGTGGCCGGAGGCGAGGCCCAACGAGGTCGTCTTCGGGCTGGCGGAGGGGAAGGTGAAGATCGGGCAGCTCAAGTCCAACAGGCCCGCGACGCTGTACAACGTGGACAGCTTCTGCGCGGCGCTGGCGACGAGCCCCGACGGCAACGGAGTGGTGTCCGCCCACGCCGACGGGACCCTCTACAGGTTTCTCTTCGACGACAACGGTGGGTTTTTCTCAAAATCCCTATCGGAAAAACGCCTGTGCGTGCGCCTGCTTAGTTAGGTAGTCTGCCACGCTTTGTTTTCGGCAGAAATCAACACGATGCTTGTTTCCGGTCAGATGTCTTCGCTCCCCTACGATGATGGACGTTTCGCGAAACAGGGCCTATCGAACTGCTGTGTTCCACACCTCTTGCACAGACAAGGCCGAAAGTAAACAAAACAAACTCACAGCCGACAACGTCGAGACAGGATACATCGTTGCACGAGTCGATATCAGATTGGGGGTATGCTGTGCTTTCATCAAACTTCTGGTGCCACCTTTTTTGTTTACTAAAAAAACTTGTCACTCACGTATGCATGCATGCACGGTGGACGCAGGCGCTCCATCCCACACGAAGCTCGTCATACACCCTTCTGTGCCATACGCGCTAAGCTGGGGCCTCAGCATTGTCGCTGCGGGGAACGACGGCCAGGTGTGTATGTGTGTGTCATACCGTACCGCGCTAACCGGCCGACCAACGAAAACACGTCAGCCTCAATGCGGCCGAAAATGGCTTAAACGCTCGTAAACACCCATGGTCTGGAACCCCGTGAGGGGGTGTCCTGTGGGAGGCTAGGCTAGTCTCCGGTTTGTGTGTATGTATGATGCGCAATCAATCGCGTCGTTCTACCCCTGCTCGTCCCTGTTCGTCATTGTTTTTCAACCATCTATGGGTACTTCACGTTAAGAAACTTTTGCCTTTATTGCCCTCCGAGCTTGTTTCGCCGCCCCTACATAACATACAGCGTTTCTGCTATTTACCACCACGGACATCCAGTACGCCTTTTGGTGTTGTGTTACACGTATTTGCCGAACACACAATTGGGCTGTTGATGTCTGTTGTTGCTGCTGATCGATCAACGTGACCACGACACGCCAATACCCCCCTCCCCCACCTGTCCACTCCCCACGAAATGTGCAGCCCATTACACATACGCCCACCGGGTGTACGCTAACACCCGCATCAGCGGGTCGCTCTCTTACGAAATGGCGTGCTTTTTCGACGGCGCAGATGACGGCGGGCGGCATGGGGAGCCAACAACCATTCTTTCCGCTCCCCGCTTTGCATACCTCTGTTTCATTCGTTTGTTCCTCAGTCTTTCCTCGTGCCATCTTGATCTCTCAACCTTTGGGCGTGATAAGTTTCAGCTTCGACTTCATGTCTTTCGTTGGCGGTTCAGGTGGTTTTCTATGACGCAGACGGCGGTATGGAGCGCACGTTCGACTACTCGTCGGACCCGTCCTGCCGGGAGTTTACGACGGCCGCGTTCAACCCTACGGGGGACGCGGTGGTGCTGGGCAACTACGACAGCTTTCACGTCTTCGCCCACAGCCACAGGTGAGAACGAAGAACTCTAGGACTATTGTTGTTGCTGTTGTTGTTGTCTTCACATTAAAAACCGTTCCGATCTCTCTCTACCCAGTACCTTCATATGTCCGTACTGATCCAACACTTGACGCGGTCGATTCCCGTGGTCACAGGCTAACTTACCCTAAAACGGTACGCTCAAACAAACTGGCCCCGAGGGGTCCGCAAGTCAATAGAAATTCCTATGTGGCGGCTTGATGCCTAGGGCTAGCCGGGCGATCAACGCCTCTCCAGCGCTGTTGCATCTGCCATCTTGCGCGGTAGGGGAATCCAGCCAAGCATTGTTAAATCCGGCGAGGTTGATGTGTCGAGCTGCCTACCCGCTTGCCGTTGACAGAGCCGGGACAGGGAACGAATGGTGCATGTGTCAAGAAACATGGGCGTCATCGGTGTCCTTCCTCGCGCATTCATCATTGTTCTCATGCGAATACCTGGCGTGCGATAGTCGTAGCGGAGAAGACGATGACGTTCTTTAGGTTGTCCCTTCAATCCGTGATGTATCCCTCACTGAATCCCCGTCACCTGTTCCCCTCGGCGGCGACAGCAACAACCGTCACCTGCTCGCGGTAAGACTGGTTTCTTCGACACACAAAACAGACCGCGACGAAGGCTTGTGGTACAAACCTAAGCAATCTCACACGACGCACCACAACAAAGCATTACAATGCTAATGCTCCTTTTTGTTTGGGTGGTAACGATCGGCGAGGCAGGGCGGGGACCTGGGAAGAAGCCGGCGTCCGCAACGTGGAGAACATGTACACCGTCACCGCGCTCGGCTGGCGGGCGGACGGGTCCCGTCTCGCCGTCGGCTCCCTTTGCGGCTCCGTAGACGTCTACGACGCGTGCGTCAAACGGACGAGGTGTGTGCGCAACAAGGAAGACAAGAACCGACGAGAGAACAGAAAGCGCAACGTTTCGTGTGTGTGCGCGTGTGCTTGCCTGCCTGCCTGCGAGAGCTATTGCACAGTTTCCCCTCTCCCAGCGTTGCCGTGTTCCACGAGAGGAAGCGAAAGGGACCGCTGAACCGGTGCGTTCGGCCAAGGCATGGCTTGTCTTTTTGTATGTACGCACAGGCAAAACGATTTCGACGGTTGGATGCGCGGTCAATGGTTCAGGTTGACAAGAAAAGGAAATCATACCCCAGCACACCCTCTCCCTTCCTCCCCTCATGCTCCCCGCTCCCATTGCCACAGCTCTCGAGAAACGCTCAACCAACTCCCCCCAAACTGTTGTTATCGTATCTCCCCCCACGACGATTGTGTTGCAGGTACAAGGGGCGCTTTGAGCTGACGTACGTGAGTCTCAGCCAGGTCATCGTGAAGCGCCTGTCGAGCGGGTCGCGGATCGTGCTCAAGAGCCACTTCGCGTGCGAGATTTCGAGGGTTAACATCTACCAGGACAGGTGCGTGCGTGTTTGTCTGTTTCTCGACCTAGCATCGACGACCGCGCTAACCAGCTTACCAAGTGGTTCGATGTCAGTCTTGTAGAGGGGCTAGATACGTGTGCCTGTAGTGTGCGTGATATATACCATATAATATACATCTTGTGTGACCTTCCTCTTGTGTTGTGTGACCCCAGCTGATACGGCAGGTATATACATACATACGCCGAAAGGCCTGTAAACCGGCGCCAGAATGGACGGGACAAACACACACATATAGAGAGAAGGAATGAGACAGGGGGTGGGGCTGCCGAGATTGTTTAGTTCGATATGCCCTAGTTGTTGTTGTTGCCGTTGCTGTTGTTGTTGTTCGTCCGGTCGTTGTTGTTTCGTGAGAAGACAGTCGTGGGCCGATGACGACACACGACAATTGACGCCCTCTTTTGAGAAGCAGTCCCGGTGGATATAGCCTTTTTTGTCCTTTCTTGCTTCTTATTCACTTCCGTATCTCTTTCAAACGTTCATCATCCGTTCTCCCCGCTCTTTTGTGTTCGCACCTTGACGCGGCACATCACACAGGGGCGCCGTGAAAATCTATCCTCCCCCCCCCCCCAACCCTCCCCTCCCAGTGCCCTCATGCCCAATCCCC
>FN649742.1:2154150-2166462 GCA_000310025.1 Ectocarpus siliculosus
GGCCGGGGGGGGGGGGGGGGGGGGGGTGATGTGTTACGTACTTCCTACACTGCTGTTGTGTAGTTTCGTAGGCAGACGGTTCGGCAGCATGACTTCTTGCCGCTCCCATGCGGAAGGTAACTACTGTATGTCCCGCCTCATTCTGATGTCTCCCACGACAGCTAAAATGGCCTTGTTTCTTGATCCGACGCCCTGCGTGCCCCCCGGCCTGCGCGCCCGTGTCACACCGACAACCGCCACCCCCACTCCCGGAAACAACAACGACGGCGACGACGACAAGCACAGGCCAACCGTTGGGAGGCGGCGCACAAGCTGGCATCGTCCTACATGAGTGAGGGCGAGGTGCGGGTGCTGTACATGGAGCAGGCGCAGAAGATGGAGGCCGTCGGCAGCCTTCTCGAGGCGGAAAAACTTTATCTGCAAGTCGGAGAGGTGTGTGTGTCGCGTGAGAGAAGGGAGGGGGGTGGGGGAGGGTGCAGCGCGTATACGTGTCCTACCGTTTGGGCGGCTCGTCGTTTTGTAGCCCTACTGTGGAGAAGGTCGGCGTAATGTAGCGCTTGAGGGACGGAAGGAGCGAGTGCCTATACGCGATGACCAGATCGACAGATCGCGAGGCTGGTGTGGGTGAGAGGAAATGCACGGTTGGGGCTCATGCAGGAAAAAGGCCGGTTGCAGAACTGCTGTCGGTAAGCCCAAGGGGGATGGTGCGGGGAGGAGGTTCGAGAGCGATAGCCAGGCAAGGCATACACATTCCAGCTTACGCTCGAGTCAAGTTGACCTAAGCTACGGCCACTACTATTGCCCACGCGCAAGGTCACCACTAGCGATGGCCCTTTTTCCTGACGCGGATGACCACGCCTAACTGTCACTTGCATTCAAGCATCCCCCTCCCCGCCCTCACCCCGCCTATTGTGTACAACCGCTGTTAGATGGATCTAGCGATCGCCATGTACAAAAAAGCTAAGCGCTTCGACGCCATGGTACGCCTCGTGGCCAAGCACCGGCCGGACGTGCTCAAGGAGACACACCAGTACCTTGCGCAGCAGCTGGAGATGGAGGGGAGCCTGAAGGAGGCCGAGCACCACTACGCCGAGGCCGGGGAGTGGCTCAGCGCCGTCAACATGTGAGGAGCAGATAGTGCAGGCGCGCGTGCGGTTACGCAAGCGTGACGCAGATGACCGACAAAAGAGCGGTGTTGCTGCTTCTTCTGGCATCCCGTTGCTGAAAGGCACCACGATACGACCGGGAACACCGTCTCGCCCGTTGAGACGGCTCCCTCCCGCCCCCCCGACAAACAACAAAAAAGGAATCTCCACTTGCGAATGCTTGCCTGCCCGGCGTTATGGGGCGCACGGACACATAGGGCACCTATCGGCCCACACCGCGTGAGGCGCGCATGCTCAGTATCCCGACCTGAACACTTACTCTCGCTCCCACCACATGGTGTACACCACTTCCAGTCTCCCTGGGCCAAGGTCGTGCCGCATCACGAACCCAACAAGGCTCCTACCATAATATCTCTCCCGCTAACAGGCAAAGCTCCGACGGCACATTCATTCAATCGAAGAAAATAAATGATCAAAATTCGTAGAAAATTCAACGTTCGATAATGAAACCTTCAAACTATGACCAGATAAAAATGGTGACGACTTCGCATAACCATCGGAGTCATCGCTACGTTTTCGTATGTACTCCAAACGAAATAAATGGTAGGTACCGATCGAGCGATATGTGGAACGACGCCTTGCGGGTGGCCAAGTTCTACGGGGGCCAGAGCGCGCACAAAAGGGTCGCGTACGCCTGGGCGCTGGCTCTAGGTGGGGACGCGGGGGCAAAACTCCTCAACAAGCAGGTGAGCGATGGCATGCGACGTGCCGGGATCAAACAACGTCCCTCTCCCTGAAAAGCTCCACAATTAACGTGGTTGTCATGGACTGCGAACTATCGCCTGCAACATGATGCACGACTTGATTCGGGAGTAAATGACCGACCCCGATTCAGTCCAAGCGGTTGCAGCGTCAACAAGATGGACGTGTGTATGTGTTGTTCTCCCGGTACACTATGGACGGTTATTTTCTCCCCTCGTACGTTTTGAAGTTGATCATGCCCACCACCCGTAAGAAACCGTAAGAAACTGATTGTTGAGCGGGTGAAGACCTTTTGCCGACAGCCGGCTTCAGCCGTCCGTCGAAGCCGACCTACTGAGTCTATCTATGCATACGTCTCAAGTACTCTTGCTGCTGCGTGCATACACTCATCCCTCCGATTCACTTGACGCCCCCGATTTGCCAGGGTCTGATCGAGCCGGCAATAGAGTACGCCACCGAGTCCGGTGCCTTCGACCACGCCCTCGAGCTTGCCCAGGCTTGCTGCCCAGCCAAGCTCCCCGGTATCCACCTCAAGCACGCGCTGTTCCTGGAAGACGAAGAACGCTTCAAAGAGGTTCGTACCAAGCCGGCAGCTGAGCAGGCAGGCAACCGTGGTCTATTGACACTTTCCACTTGACGGGCGAGGGGTCGTTCGTCGGCACGGCCTGTCCATTTTTCGCTTTTTCTCTGTGTGTTGTGCTGGATAGGTGCTGAGAGGAACGCAGCAGAAAACCAAACATATCTGTTACTACTCGTCACGCTCGGCAGTATAACCGAACGTGCATGGTGAGCATCCTCGTATTCATGCGTACGGGAAGACTTTTGACGTGTTCCCGCACCTCGGGACGGACCCTTCGGTGGGGAGTAGGAGATTCGAGCGTTCGGGAGAGTAGGCGTTGAGAGTGGGGAGGGGGTGAGAGAGCAGTGGGCCAAGAACGGGCTGTGGGCATCAGCGGCCGGTGGGTGGTTAGGAAGGCAGAGGCGTCGGCAAACGGGGTCAGAACACGAGCAAGCGGCGCGGTCGCGCTCTGTTGCTTCCTCCTCTACTCCCTACTCCCGAAAAGGGAACAATTTGACCGCCATCACGGGTGCCATTCACCGTTACGGGTGTCATTCACCGTTGCTAGCAGAAGCCCACACGGCTTACTTCCCACACTTTTGGTGGGTAAGCTGTGGTATTGTTGTGTCCTGGCTTTGCAGGGATGCGAAGAATATATCCCCGAAACTCCACGGTATGCACGACCACAACCCCCCCCCTCCGCTCAATGTTTGCCATTTCCTCCACAACTTTGAAGGCGGAGATGGAGTTCTTGCAGGCCGGGAAGCCGCGCGAGGCCATCGACATGTTCGTGCACCAGAAGGCCTGGGCCGACGCGTGCCGCGTCGCCGAGGGCCACGACCCCCCCGCCGTTTCCGACGTGCTGTGCGCCCAGGCCACGGACGTTGCGGCGGCGGGGGATCGAGCCGCGGCGGAGGACTTGTACGTGCGCGCCGCCAAGCCCGAGAAGGCGTTACAGGCGAGACCTCGTTCGCCCGCATGTAACGTGGGGTACCTCAGTGTCATACAGTGCGGTCGTAGTATTTAGACTGTGGATTCCTCCCTGGCATCCCTAGGTGCGGGGCGGAAGGAACCACCGATTTTCGCCAACCAGGTGCAGGCGGTTGCAACGTGGGCGGATGGATCGGTGTGGTGTGGGGTCACATGAAGGACGTACTGCATCTCGTGAACCGCTTTGTGAGGCGGACGTTGGTACCTCCGTGCTTGTTTTCCTGTCCGGATGTAGCAAAATCGGAGGGCTTTCGGGAGTGTACAAGGAGAGACCTGACCTCAAGGAAAAATCCCGTCTCAAGCTCGCAGATGCGTATCCACCGAAAATCTCTTACATGGGCCGACCAAATGCAAGTAGCGATGGCGCTAACTACGCACCAACCAAGCGAACTTAACCCCCGTACGTGCACGCGTTGTTGACAGTGCTACGAAGAGGCCGGAATGTGGAGAGATGCGCTTCGGGTGTGCCAAAGGCATCTGCCCCACCTCGCGCACAAGGTCCACGCGCAATACCAGGTAAAAGGCCTAGAAGGGAGTACTACATGAGAAGTGTTGTTGTTGTTGTTGTGCGCTGTGGCTGTGGCTGTGGCTGTGGCTGTGGCTGTGGCTGTGGCTGCCGCTGTGCGTTATTTGTGGTTGTCTTCACAGATATTTCAAGTTAAGCCGATGTTATTTCATTATCCCTTGTTTCGGTGTGCAGACGAACGTCGCGTTTCCAACTATAGCCGAAGATTCAGACCTGTTCCACTATTGTAAGTGTCGCAAATGGTGTCGTTCACAGAGGTCAGGTGCGACCCTGAATGTGCAGTCACCAAATATTCCGTACCTACCCCTCCCCCCTTCGAGCCTGCCCGGGGGAAACCGGACATGGTGCGTCTTTGCCTTTGAAGGATGCGAGCATCAACGCTGCGAGGACTGTGACCATGCATCGCAAGCAGTACCCCTTTCCTGTCCCTCGTGCCCCTCGGGGGCTCTGTTCTCCACAACCTCAACGACGACTGGTCCAACCTTCTTAGAACAAAAGGGCCACCTCTTGTACCACATGCCAACCCCGAGCAGGGAAAAACTCGGCTCTAAAAGCAGAGTTATTCTCGATCACCGTCCGCCCGTTTTGCCGATTGACTCGGCTGGTATCACCCGTGGCCTGTGGCATGGCACGTCACCGCATGACATGAAACGTCGGACACACGCGCATACCACGACGTTCGGGAGAGTTCTAACGTTGTTGTGTATGGTGGTGGTGGTGGGACAACTCGGCACACGAAAACGATCCGTGGTGAACGATCTGAAGGGAAATGACTGATGATGATGTTGGTGGTGGTGCCATGAACTATTACGACGACAACAGGCTGCTCAGGCGATGACCGGTACCGGCGGGGCCAAGGCAGACTACCTCAGCGCTGGCCGCGCTCTGGAGCAGAACAGGGACTGGTCCGCCGCCATCGACGCCTACCTCAAGGTGTGGCTGGCTGGCGGTATCGACGTCCTGGACTGGCGTACCACTGCATCGATGCCCCAAGTAGACCACTTCGGTGTCACCACACTATAGTACCGTATATAGTATGAAGTGGCACTACTACAACTGCTACGCTATCCCCTGGGTACCCTACTCGAAACAACGCAAAGGTCCCGCTGAAATTTTCCCCGTGCGGTGACATGCACGTCGACGGTGCGGAGCAGAAAGCGCTGATACATAGTCTCGCCTTCCTGTCTGCCTTCTGTTGGGTAGCCTTTTACCGTGGAAACCAAAAGGAGTTGTACTGCAAGCCCTCTACTACCATTGACGCCTTTGCCGGGATTTGTGCGGGTCGACGTGCTGCGCTATGTACTGTTACCAGAATCACCGCACGCTCTGCTATTCTCCTACCAAATCCTCCGCTGATCCCACCCCTAGAGTGTGCAAGATAAACCTGATCTATGTGTCTTTCTCTCGAATATTCGTCAAGTGCGTATACCCATCGGCGTATGTAGTTGACTCCACTGCATCTCGAGTTGACGTTGACTGGATGGGAGAAAACCATTTCTTAATTTTTCATCGAAAGCAAACACTTTGGTAAGATGGCGGCATCTCAAGTGCTTTGCTTCTATGGTAAAATTGTTGCGTATGTCCGCCAGGCTACCCAGAGCGCGACGATGAACGCCGAGGACCTGGAAGAGGTGTGGGAGAGAGCCATTACGGTGGCCAGAGTAGACCTGCCAAACAGGTGAGTGAGAGGGGGGGCCGTGGGGGGGGCGTACTCTTATGTTTTGCATGTCTTAGCGGTTAGACCATTGACCACGCGTCCTCGAGAGGACGGAGCATTGTTCCCACAGGACCGAGGGCCGTGGGGGGTGGGAAAGAGGACGTGTGGCCGCCGGCGAATGATACGCCATTTTTTTTCTCCGGCTGCTGCAAGCACTCGCTGTGAAGATCAATTTTCGACTCTTCTGCTGCACGAGAATATACATCACGGGGGCTCGCTTTGGGGTTAATATGTAGAACACTCCGAGTGGTCGAGAAGCTCGTCCTTGATGATGTGGGGGAGTCACCTGCACTTGCCGAGGAAAATTTCCATGTGTAGACAGACCCTGTCGTGTCATTTTCTCCCTGCAAAAGCTACGCTGCATTTACGGTTATTCTTCCCCCTCCGGCTAGTCTTCTACGTTGGCACTGTTCAGATTGAGTTCGACGGAACATAATGGGCAAACGGGGGGTTGCAATCCCCTGACCTACAGTAGTTCACTCATGGATCCAATACGTTGCCCCGCCCCCCTCTCGCCCGATCTTCTGAAATAGTCTATCATGTTACCCTTTCCTCTGCTTGCAAGTGTGCTTCCGACCGGACGTCTCCCCCCCCTCCCCCGAACCTGCACGCGTTCAGGCATATGGAGGTAGTGCGGGAGGTGTCGCGCCGCCTGGCGGACATGGGGAGGCACGAGGCGGCCGCGGAGGTGCTGAGGGCGGCGGACCAGCCGGAGGAGGCGGTGGCCGTGGCGGTGGCCGGGGGGGCGTGGGAAAAGGCGCGAGAATCCGCCAGGGGTCACGGGCAGCTGGCCGAGAAGGTAGACGGACCTCCACGATACTATTGATCGGCACGTGCCTGCTTGCTTCTACGACGCGCATCGTGCAAGTCGAGTACCTCTGACGTGTAGCAACCGGTGTTGTCCTTGGTACGATACACTGAGGATGCATCTGCGAGAGCCTAAACGTACCTTGAAGGGAGTTTGGGATCAGAGGGGTTAGCACTAGCGGTGATGTTGATGGCGGTGACGGTGGGGCGGTGAGTTTGGTGATAAAATGAATGTGTACTTGGACTGTAAGTCTACGTGGTTTGATGGAGTGGTGGTGGTGAGGTGAGGAGGTCGAATGCGTCGTAGCAACCATTTTTTGGTGGCGGAGGTCAGTTTTGGTGACACTCGAATGAAAACGACAACGGCAACGCACGAGTCCATCACGCTCGGGCTCGTTGTCTCGTTGCTTCTTGCCCTTCCTTGCTGTCGTCGCCGTTCCCCCTGCCAGGTCGAGAGCGCGTACCAACAGCACCTCATGCGGGGCGAGGCCACAGAGGAACTACTGCAGATGGGTCAGACAAACGCGGCCCTCGACATTCTCGCACAGAAGTGAGTTCACCCATCTAGCGAAGCAGCTCAGCCACTCCTACACTTACACGATCTGTGCTGTGGGGTATAGTCGGTCACTTTTTACAAGCTGGTTTAGGGTGAACGCCCAACACGTTGTTCTCCACGAATGACGACCGATTCACCCACGGAGCAGAGGAAGAGGTTAACCTGGCCGTCGTAGTTGAGGCCATAGGTGTGACGCTACGGGTACACGTGGGCCTTGGTCAACGAGCATTTAAAATTCGGACCACTCACGTACGGATAGGTCTCCTTCGGGTATTGATTTTGCAAGAAACATTCCTTGTGCAGGCACAAGTCCCCTAAAACATACTTCGAAGTACACGATATTTGTGCCCGAAAAATGTGTGTGTGGAGTAAGTTACAGGGTGATCGCGTCGTCAGGTTCAAATGGCCGACTTTACGGAGAAACACCCAAAGAGTCTCGTCATGTGATTTTTTCCCGTTGTATTTGTCATGGAAGGTCTACAACCATTCTCAAACTCTGAACATTGGATAGTACGAAGTATTAATCTATTCTGCGCTTGTCCACAATGGATGGTAGATGTAACATACTCTGCACTTATCCGCTTTTCGGGGGTCTCGGGGACAGCCCGCGCAGTTACGGCCGCATATGCCTCATAACTAAGAAGATCACTTCACCCGAGTTACAGTGTGTGCATGGAAATAAAAAAGAAACAAAACACAAATGGTAATCTGTGGTTGGGCTGATCATTTCGCGAATTATCTTGGGCATACCGATTAGTACCATGGCGCTTTAACCAACTGATAGCATGGAGTTTAATAGAACGCTCGCACAGTTTGGTCAAGCAAAACCCCTCAGATTTCGAGCGCGGGATGACTTGTGAAGGTTGGATCCTTACGACACTCCAGGAGGACGAATTGTGATATGTTTACCAGATGTTATCCACGTCTTTGATTCCTGAGGATCACGCTATGCATACGCATGTGCAACCTCTGCGGGTTTCCCCCGAGAAAATTGAATGAGAAAGTTGGTGTGGAAGGAGTTGAGACGTTCGCCCTGAAGCAGCTTGCAGTGGAGTTAGATGGCTGGCTCTTTTGGGGGGGGCTTCATGGTGGCCACCGCAATTGTGTCCTACTCGATGCTCGATGATGGTGTCTACAAGATGTTTGGTGATTGGCCAAATGAAATGGTAACCAACAACATCTGATCCTCCCTCTCCCTTTCCCCTTACATCCATCCCTCCCCGACGTCTCGACCTATGCCCATGCACCCCCGTACCGCCCAATATCCTTTTCTGTTGGCTTGCCGACCACCGCCGCCGCCACCGCCAACCTCAGGGGAGAGTGGGACCGATTGTGGGAATCAGCTGCGAAGCAGGAGTCGGGGGTGGAAACCCTTGCCAAGTACGCCGGTCTTCGAGTGAGATCGGTTCTGGACGATGAAGCCAGTTGGGAGAAGCCAGTTTCCGGCAGCGACGACAGGTACGCAACGCACAGGAAGAAGCCCTACACAAAACAAAGAGCAGGCGCGTACTGTGGTACGTGCAGGCGGGAAACTCGTCTTTGGTGTTCACGTCTGTCCTGCGAACTGTCGGGAAGCAAGCGGGGAGGAAGAGAGTGAAACGAAAATCAGTGTAGCGGTGGGAGATGTTCGTCCTTTGTCCTCTCTGCACGCAGCAGAGTAGACAGGGCGGACGGACCGGCGAGTGATTAGACTGGTCGGGGGAGGGCGCTTGGAGGAGCCGCATGGATGGGTGTATCGCGTCGTATTCTATCCGTGCCGACGGGAAAGGTGCGACAACCAGGATGCACAGAACAAGTCGGTACCACATCACGTCCCGGCTGCGTAGGGTCTACACCAGCTTTACCTCAGAACACGGCAAGCCTGCCACAACAAACCTCAACAACCCATGTGTCCTCGTCCTTGCCCACCTCAACCGGTCTCGACCGCGCGTCGCCAGGCGAGAGCTAGACGACGCCGTCCTGGTCCTTCAAGAGAAGGGGGCACCGCCGATAACCTCGGGGCCCGGCAGGTCGTCCTTCGCCGTGGGGGCCGGCGTCTCGAGCGGCAGCGGCGGGCCGGCCGCCGACATGTACGAGAGGCTAGTGAAGGCGGTGCTCGGGAGGGACAAGGAGCCGTCGGCACGGCCCGCGGCGCACGAGACGGTGGAGCGGTTACTCCGGGTTCTGCAAGATCAAGCGCAGAACTTGAAGGTGAGAACAACAACTTGTGTATAAGAGGGTGCTGCTACGGTTGGCGGCTCCGTTTTTTTCTCCCGTGTTTTCTTTTTATGGCGCCCTTCGTGGCGCTGTTTGCCGTGCGGGAGGGGGGGGGAGATGTGTCATATACTTAGAGTACCGCAAAGAGAGCGTGTTCTTGAGTGTGGAGTGGATTCAATCGACAAGAGGATGTGCGGGTCTTGTGCGCACGGATCATGCAAAACACACAAGTTTAGCACAAGTAGAGGCTGTGTGCCCTGCTGTAAAAACGATCGTGGATATTTAGGCTGGAGCGACTATCGACTCTGGTTCGATGGGAGAGACAGAGCGTCCTTCGCTCACGTCGACTACGAAAGTGGCATGTTCTCCCACACACAATCAACGTCTTCACCACGCGGCTCTTTCCGACCCGAAACTTCTTACAGTAACCCCCCCCTCCAATCCGCTGCTCTTCCGCGTCTCCCCCCCTGCCCCCCGCAACCCCCCCTGGCCTCCTCGTACATGTCTCGGCCAAAAAACCAAAACACATGGCAACCTATCAACACCCGTGTCGCGTCGGGTGGCGTCGCGCTGCGCGGCATCCAGACGTCGAACAAGACGTCACCCGCGGGATTCGAGCACCTCTTAATGGCGACACACTACACGTGCCTGATGGGGCGGTGCCGAGAGAAGGGGGGGAAGGACTGCCTCGAGCTCGCCTCGAAGATGTCCATCACTCTGCTGCGGTACAGCGACTTCATCCCCTCCGACAAGTGTTTCTATCAGGCACGTATGAACACAAAAAGTAAGGAGTATGTTTCACGAGCGTTCCAAGTAAAACGTGCTGTGGTGTCGTGTTGTTCCTGTCTTTGCAATGCTCGACCGCTCGTGAGCCAGCGGTTGTAGATGGTGCGAGCGTCGGTGCCAGCAAGTTCCGTGAGTACAATGCTTGCCTATGCACCCATGAAACACTTGCGTGTTGCGCCCTGCGCAAAACGCTTTTGCAGGACCGGGGTGCTTACCTTGTAGCGTCTCCCTCTACCATCAGCCGAACAACGTAAAAGTATGCAAGGGCCATCATGCTCGAAACCATGCGCAGCACGGCAAGCAAGAATGTGTTTTCGCTGGCTTGAGAGGCATGTAGTTCTTGGACTCCAACACATAACCAACCCACCACCACCACCACAATAAATCAGGCTGGTTCGCTGTGCAAGGACCTCGGCAACGAGAACCTCGCGTTCGTGCTGCTCAACCGCTACGTGGACCTGACCGAGGCCATCGACGAGGGAAACGCCTCCCTGCTCGACAACTCCGATTTTGCGGAGGCCACGAACGTCCCCCTCGTGGACGACAGGACCCTCCCTACCAAACAGGTACCCCATAAGCAGGAGGACTGCTTCTTGCCAAGAAACGTTCGGGGATTCGTCTTACTATGGGTCGCCCAAGTTCATGTAGACCATTTGGAAAGCGGGCAGGGCTCCCTCCTACCAAGCAAGTTATTTTTTGTTTCATGCAAGAGAGACGTAGTGATCGATACACGAGTGCGATGGCCGCCTGAAACGCTTTGCCTTGTGCAAAACTTACGACTTCATTCGCTGACTGGAGCCCCGTGGCTGTTTTGCTGTTGTTTCCATTCTTGATTTCCTTTTTTGTTCCACAGTATCTTGCTTCCATCTGCATTGGATACTGGATACATGAACTCTAGCCCTCTCTGACGTTTCCCCGGTTGTCGGACCTCCCCCAACGCCTTCAAACTTTGTTGTGTTGCACCGTCTGCTGTTGTAATATGCGTACGTGCCAAGACACATTTTCGCGAAATCAATAGTCTAGTTTTTCCCGTCGATACGTATTTTATGCAGCACATTCCGGTGGAATCAGAACGCGAAGAGGTGAGGGACTGGGTGCTGTCGGTGTGCATGGACGCCAAGATCGATCAGGCCTTGCCGCCGGAGAAGGAAGCCGGTGGGACACTGTATGAGGTACGTACGAACGCTCCCTCCTGCGTGCATCTGTGTCTGCGTGTATTCTGGACGTCGATTATTTTAACCATGTTTCACCCACGTATTGGCACGTTTTTTGGACGGACCAGCCGGGATCACTCACGAGGAAGGCCGCATCAGGTTTTGTTTTCGTTTACGGCAACTGTAGGGCAAACAACAGAAAACAAACACGAACAGCATGGGCGCCTCTTCCTGCAACAAAACGTCTGTCACACCCCAGTGGTTGTAACACGCACCTCTTTGCATCTCCACTTGACATGCTCCACTAATTTTCGTTGTACCCTGCAGTGTGTGCTTCTGACCACGGAAAGTTCGTTTCTTAACCTCTGACGAGTAAGGAAGAGCAAGAGAACGGTAGAGGGAACGACCATCAAATTGAAGACAATAACAACAATTGGTCTGCAAAACATCTCATCACACATCCTTGCATACAACACATGTGTGTGTCCGTCTAACACCTACACAGTCGTACATACCGATCACCGAGAGTCTATTGGAATGGAACACGGGTACAGACAGCATCGACCACGACCACACAGTACTCATCTTACACCTCGAAATAGTCTTTGAGCACCCCCCCCGCAGCTATCCCACCCTCCGACTGACCTGACTTCACGACGCACGCCCGACTTTTAATCGCGTGTGCACTGTTTTACAGGGGCTGTACGCGTCGGAGCTGCCTAGTTGCGTCGTGACTGGCCTTCCGGTCCACAAGCGAGACCTTATTCAGGTGCGCGTTTGTTCGTTGTGTGGAGGGTGGGGTGACCTGGTTTGTTGGTTGTGAAAACAATTGATGATGTGCTAGCTGCTGCTGTAGACTTTGCAGTGATACGTAATGGTACTAGATTTCCTCCCGACGTTGTTCCAAGATGCAACTAACTACAGAGCGAGGACGGTTCAGGTTCCAGTTTTTCCGACCCTCGTCCCGCCCCCTTCTTCCGTGTCGCTCTGCTCTGGCCTCCGTTCCTTTCTAACAATTGGAACGCCCGCAACAACAACGAAAAGGTCAATCATGCAAGAGCGAACAAGCGAGACTGGAACGCGTACGTTCGTATCTTCCGGCGGTGTCCGTGGACAGGGGTAGACGCCAGTCCTCCGTACTGATGAATCGAAG
>FN649742.1:2166852-2228434 GCA_000310025.1 Ectocarpus siliculosus
GTCGAAGGATGATGATGCGGTCTGTGAGATTCACAAGTGTGAGATTCGGCACGAAGCCCTGGGAATGAATGGTGAATGTACGTATACGCAGGACTCCGAAGTGAGGGGGGAAGAAGAAGGATACACCGATCGTGGGAGGTAATGCCACCGCTATTTGATCCCATGATCATGCTGTCTGAGGGGAAGGAAGAAGAAGGTGAAGAAGGCGTGCCGATTTGGGTAAAAGTCGAACGACAGATACCTTGCTTGGTGAACGTGTCTTATTTTTTCTTGTTTGACACTCTCCACCCACAGAATTTAAATTTATTTACCCTCACGGCGGAAGGGACCCATTGGGATCAGATAGACCGCAGAGAATTCCTGTAGAAGAGAGGATCGAGCCCGGGAGGAGGTGATATCTTCTATTATAGAGGTTATTTTGTTATTTTCCTCCTCTTGTGGAAAATCAGAATCATCAACAGGTAGGTATCGAACGTCCTGCCGACGACGCCATCATCATGCAGAGAAGAAGAGGTGGTGTGCCGATTAGGGCAAGGCAATAATCAATCAATCGTGTACTACACTACGCCAAGCCTTCCCAACCCTAACGGAGGGAGAGTACGGTAGGAAGAACAGCCGTCCCCGCCCACCCAGCTGTACTAGGTATTTGATTTGACTTGGGTTAGTATTCTGAGCGACTGCCGCGTTGACGACACGGAGGGCGTCAACGCGGGGGTAGTAACCCTGGGTGGAGTCTCCGCGCTTTCGTAGCCGGAGGCCTCATTTCATCCCAAACTCTACATCGTTGACAACTATCCCGCGGCATAGTTGTCAACGATGTAGAGTTTGGGATGAAATAAGGCCTCCGGCTACGGCACGAGATCCACCCATACTTTGCCTTTCAGCTATTCATGCTGTGTCGGTGCCTGATGTCTGATATTTTGTCCCAAACTTCAAACTAGTAAACCGAGGGTCGGACTAGTAGTAGTCTATGTCCCGAACGCAAACGTTTCCGCGAAGCCTTCTTGCAATGGCGAATCCACTGCTTGGATATATCGCTGCTCCTGCTCCCTCCGATCCGGATCTCGCGGACGCTTAGCGGGTGAGCCCCCCCCGTGTATCATGGAGCCTACGTATCGCTGGGCTACCCTTCTCGTTTTCCACCCCACTAACTCCATAAGGGCTTCCACTGCCGTCCCCGCGAGGGACTGGCTGACGGCTCCTCCTACCCTAAAGGAGTGCATAGTATACAGGCCGTGGTGGTCGTTCAACCGGCCGTCCCGCATATGACACTGCAGAGCCGCGGTCATGCGAGCGGCGGTCCACTGGGATGTCCCCCTCGAGCCATCTCCCTGGATGTCGGGAAACAAGTACCCCTCACGCATATTCCAACCCACGGACTTCGCGACGATGAAAAATTCTTGTACCGCCCGGACCGGACACAGTTCGTTACACTTCTTATCCCTTTTAGTAACGACTGCGTGTGACGAGCTGCGTAGCGTCTTGCCAAAGTGAAAGTTGAAAATCATCCCTTGGCCTTCGGGGAGGCGCAACACCTGTGCTGCCAATGCGCATGCCAAATCGAATCCACGCTGCATCGTGTGGAAGGCGACTACAAACGCCGCAACGTCTCTACTACGAGCCACTCGCTCCCCCACGGTTTGTAGCTGGTCTGCTGTGTTACGCATGTGCCGTACGAGCCTCAGAAGTAGCGGGGCCAACATGAGCCTAGCTTGTTTGACGGTAACTCCCGCCCGGCGCTGCTCGATCTGGGCGTACGAGAGGTACCGACGAACGGCCGCGCTATCGGCTGCATTACCTCTCTTCTCCCGCTCGTCCCACGGATCAGACTTTCCCAATATCTCGACCATGGCTCTCTTGAGTTTCGTGACGAATCCTTTGTCCAATGTTTGGGCCGCGTATCTCTTCGCACACGTACTTCCCGCGCTACAGGAGTCTAACGAATTTGACCCGATAGCGACACAATCGACTGCGTGAACCACCTTCGTGCCGTTACCGTGAGAATCCAACCAACACAACCAGTCATGTACGTCTGCGTCGGTGGCGCTCTCCCACCCTCGGCTCCCTGCTGTGTGCGCTCTCAAAAACGCGTCGAACTTATCCGCGACGGCGGATTTCCGGCGTTGCCCGGCTGTATTCGCGGACGCGACCTGGACGGCTTCTTTCCGTGCCGCCAGCCGATCGGCGTCGATGACCACGGTTGCCCCGGGAACACGCGGCTCTAAAAGCCCCCGAAACGGCTGTACCCCGCAATGCTGACAAAAGTTGAATGTCGCTTCGTTTTGTGCCCCACACGCATTACACAACACTTGTGTTACCCGGTCCGGAGCGCGCGTGGCCCCGGGAGGGATGCGCTCTAGCGCCCCCTGGTCATAGTGCTGATGACGTACGGACGAAGGAACGATACCAAGGAAGCACCACCTGTCAACTCATACGGTATCGTTTCATAAATGACGAAAATCCAATTCTACCGCGCGCATTCCGTGTCGAACGTAAACATATTCGCGAAGACCGTCCTGATGGTGGGGATATCCAAACCTCCCCCGTCTCGGCACCACAAGCGATTTGACAGTAGCTCGCCCCACCCGCGGTAGCCAATAATCGTGTACATCCGGTATCACGATTACGGCGTGGGCCCGGCATTCGGCGAGATGCTGGATAACGTGACCCACCATGACCGGAGGTGGAAAGCAGTACCCAAACGCCGGCGTGCCCAACCCCGGTGTGACCGCCGCCACATCTTGACGTAAAACATCTACACCCGCCGTTCCTTCGCACGAGTACCGCGAGAAAAATGGTTGTCGGCACCTTGCTCCTGTGCTACGCTCCACCTTATACTGGGCATTCTCGGAGGACGCCATGAGGTCTACCGTGAATTCGCCAAAAAACTGGCGCAACCTCTCAAACGCTGTCGGCCGGAGGCAGACGATCTCTTGCCTCCCCGGCCGCGTAATGCTATCAGCTACTGCGTTCTCTGCTGATGGCACCCACCTCAGGGTGGGCCAGAAACCGTGTGCGACTTACTTGCAACTCGAAGAGACTAACCAGCATCGCATGCGTCGTGTGCCGGTGCCGAAGCCGGCGTTGGCTCCGATGCGGTCGATCCCCCTCCCCGCGCGGGTGCCTTGCCTGACGAAGGCGCGGCTGGTAGCACAAGAAGACATCCTGCCGTCTCCTTCACATGTTCACGCAACAGATCGATGATCTCTCCCATGAACGCCCGAGCCCCGATCACCTGCTTAGCCGCCAGCGAGCCCGTCGCCCCTTTCTCCTGAGCTTCCGCGCTGCGAAAAATGTCCGTCACCTCCGTGGATGTAGCGACTCCCAGTGCGGTTACCAGAGGAAGGGCCATGGCGAACATGCCGACGCGGTCCATGGTCTCGATAGAGGCACCACCGTGTTGGCACACTCGCGAGAGGGCAAGAGTCGGCAACGAGCCGAGCGTGGCGCTGCTGTCGTAGCAAACGAACCCTTCACCGCTTTCCCTGAGTCCACGACCGTGGCCGCGGCCAGCTGAGCTTCGGTCAGCTGCATGGTAGATAGTATGCTGTTCTTCCTACCGTACTTCCTCGTTAGGGTTGGGAAGGCTTGTCACGAGTGGGTGCTCTCTCCAAGCTTCTCTGCAGTCAGTAAAATAATGTCGAAATCATGGAACCGCGAAGGGGTTCTGCAGATGAGAACAGACTGACTGCAGAGAAGCTTGGAGAGAGCACCCACTCGTGACAAGCCTTCCCAACCCTAACGGAGGGAGAGTACGGTAGGAAGAACAGCCGTCCCCGCCCACCCAGCTGTACTAGGTATTTGATTTGACTTGGGTTAGTATTCTGAGCGACTGCCGCGTTGACGACACGACAGGAGGGCGTCAACGCGGGGGTAGTAACCCTGGGTGGAGTCTCCGCGCTTTCGTAGCCGGAGGCCTCATTTCATCCCAAACTCTACATCGTTGACAACTATCTTTCTGGTGTCCATTTTTTATTTTCTTTATTTTTAGAAAGGTGTACCCCCCCACCCTACGGGGGGCAGTTGGCTTATGACCACGGAAGGCGTCCGCGTCAGTTGGACCAGTACGGACATTAGAAGTGGAGACCGGAAAAGACAACAACAAAGCAACAACAACGTCTATCTACCTGCCCATGACACATGCTGCCAACTGATGCGGCAACACCTGGGCACAACACGGACACAGGGAGTACTCCCCCTGCCCATACACCGTCAAAGTTGCTTACAAACTAGAACAGCCTCTCATTCCTCCTCTCATTCATGTCAAATACTTGTACAAAAAATGATGTAGCATACATGCATGAAATGATCGACCCTCCCTGTCTTTACTTGTTGTGCTCCACGCTGCCTACTAATGGGAGAGGTAGCCATACCCTCTGCCTACACACGGACGAGATAGGTAACCATACCCACTGCATTTAACACACACCCACATGTCGGTGATGAAACCTCAACCATACGCATCTATCGGCGACCACGTCGTCAGGAGGCAATGATGGGAGAATGTTCTCCCGTGCCATTTGCACATCATCTAACGACACGAAATGACACCAAACGGTAAGAAAATGGTGAGACCACTCCTCCCGTGTGTCCGCACATACTCCGAAATGTGTCCGCACACATGCATACCCGGAACATACATACGCGTACCACACTGAAAACATGTTTGAAAATTGAGGGAGATTGCATGCCCTACGACTAAAAGGAAGGGTGTGCCACACATAACACGCCGGACTACCCAACAGTACCTAACACATTTATTTATTTCTTCTGCACCTTCCCAACATAACATATATATATGAGACACACAAGACAGCTACCAAACAAACTGTTTTGTTGAGCCTGTTCGGCGCCGCTGTTCGGCGCCCGGAACTCTGCCCTTTACCCACAGGGGAGTAGATGTCCCTATATTATATGCTGTCTGGGAAATCAATCGTAGACATACAGACAGGTACTTCTGACGCTCGCTATGAATTCATTGCTAATAATCTGTCTCTGACTATATGATGATAGAGATGGATTCGTTGTGTCAGATTAAGAAAAAAAAAAAAAGACAACAACAACAACAAACAGTCACCAACACAACCACCAACAACCAATAATTAATAATGCCGAATCGGCATTTAATTTCGGTTGTTGTTGGTTGTGTTGGATCGGCATTTAATTTCGGTTGTTGGTTGTGTTGGTATGCCGAAATTCCCCGCTCAGAACCCGCTCAGAGCCGTATCTTGGTCTCCATCTGTCTGTAAATTTATTTTCCATTGTGTGAACAGCAAGCAGTGAACATGAATGATAATGGTTCTGGCTGTCGGCTGGTCTGTCTCGTGGTAGCGACATCTGACATCGGTCGGTCGGTCGGTCGGTCGGATGCAAAAAACAACAAGTTATTATGCATAGTCTTTCTTTGTTTGTATTTATGTTTAAGGAATAATAAAAACATACACAGAAAGACTACCCATTCGGGATATACCCTATTTATGTTTAATTAAGAAATAATATAAACACAAACAGAAAGACTACCCATTCGAGATATACCCACAGTCGAACGGGATGTGGTGGAGTCTTTTCAGTGAGTGGAGGGAAACCGGCTGGGTACTGGACTTATTTCGAGTCTTTTTTTAAGTCTATACACTGATGATTTATACCAGTGATGCCAGCTGGTGCTAAGTACAAAAACATCTGTCTGTATAGGTAACTTACTAATGCATAGTCTATGCATAGGAGGCTGTTCACCAAAATGCGGCGTAATCGCCTTGAACTACCTGACACAAGATACCAGACACCCTCAACCGATTTTCAAAGCTCGACTACTACTCCACGACGAAGAGGATGACAATTCAATGTCGAAGTGATAGATATGCTTTCGGAACGATCTCGACGGTCCCAATGCCGCCGTCTTCGGCACCGCCACTCTTTCGACTGCGGAATAATCGACCTTTGAAAATCGGTCCTGGGGGTGTGGTATATTGTGTCACCTGTCACTTACCAATATATATGTTTGATTGATAGTCAAATGGACTTTGTAGAGAGGGGCAAGAGGGGGGTGTGGTTCTGCCGCCTCGATGTCTCGGGTGGTATCCCCCATCTGATGAGGCTTGTTTGTGCGGCTAGATTTGGCCCCTTCGTCAACACCGAACAAAACAGCAACGGCGCCACGCCTGTGACCCTTAGCGACACACACCAGGGAGCCCACGTTTTACCTTCGCTTTTCTTACAGGGCGTCAGCCTAGACTTCATCTTCCTCTCGGTTCAATCCTTCTTCATTCATTCTACCATCACGGCATCCAGGACATCGTAGTTGCGTCACGGTCAAGAAAGTTTGGTCGTCATCTACACATCTCCATCCGATCTCCAATCGCCGTTTCAGAAAGAAAGGCGAGACGGGAATGAAGAGCATCACCGTCCTCGTCGCATTCCTCCTGGGACTGGTGCTGATGTACGCCAAATCTCTGGAACTCAGCGATTTCACCGTCTTGGACGGCAAGGGAAATGCGTATCCCTTGGCAAACCTCAGACATGTTCCGGTGAGTTGTGAACGGCACTCCTCGCTGGTGTAGACCAGAAGACGGATCATCCTACAGCAGCAGCAGGTATAGAGTAGTCTATGCATACTTCGCCTGTGTCCGCTTGTTCAACCAAAAGCCTGATAAACTCTTTGACTTGCGTTGCGCCCATCGATGCTGCTGGACAGAATCCGACCCAACAATGTGTGTGTGACTTGAGCGCATGCATACCACGCGTGCAGCGCGTTGGTTCGTCGGTTGCTGAGCCAAGCCGCTCGTCGAGCCACTCTGTCATCCTGCTACTCTATTTATTTCTGTGGTCTAGACCTGGATGTAATCGTGCACCGTAACAACAGAAGTAGTTCGTAGACTGGTATGCATACAACATAAATTTACTCCAGCAGAACTTATTCCCTCGATCGCTGCTGCTGCTGCAAATGGCCGTGACTACGCGTTTAGGGTCGGCATGCAGGTACAGCCAGTAGATGTAGTCGCTTGCTTGCTGTCGCCGTCGTTGAATGTCTCCAATGCTTCGTGTTGATCTGTTGACGTCAGCCCTCTCTGCGGCGATACATTTTGCCAAAGGCAGAAACGAACCCTTGTGTTCGGGCACACTTGAAAAACCAGGCATGCATTTGAAATGACTTACATTTAGCAGGCATGAGGAGTAACGCGTGCTACTGCAGGGTGACATCTTCCGTATGAACTATTATTATATTTAGAAGTACATCCTCTGCCACAGGTTGGGCCTCATCGTCGCATGTAACGGCCACCGGCGATGCTGCCAGGAGTTGAATGTTTGCGATCTATCATGTCGCTTGCGGGCCTGGCCTACGGGGTAGTTTCTGCTCCAATGTTTTCTGTCTGTGGGTGCCTACTGCTGTTGTACACGCAACACTGCCCCCCACCCGCCCACCCGGAAATAGTGATGCCAACAGCGATGGGTTGTTCTGAAGCTAGCTACGCTTTGCTCCCAAACCTTCCTCGACGACACATCGGCGGGTTGCATGCCAGTTTGTTTGAGCGTACCTTTTTAGGGTAAGTTAGCCTGTGACCACGGGAGGAATCGACAGCGTCAAGTGTTGGATCAGTACTGACATATGAAGGTACTGGGTAGAGAGAGATCAGAACGGTGAAGACAACAACAACAACAACAACAACAACAACAACAACAACAACAACAACAATGGTGGTCAAACGAATAAATATATTTCACATGAGAAGAGGTACCATTTACTGCGTGTTTTTCATTTTCTGTCACTGTCTCGGAACAAGGCCATGGGTGGTGTTGGATTGATTGTCGTCAAGATGTCGAAGTGTGCATTCTTTGTAGGCAGGTTGGCTCGAGTTTCCCCGGGACCGCCGTTCGTCTGTAGTGGGCAGAAGAATATCCCTACAGTAAATAAATCACGTATAGTTCAGCAACATGCAGCATTCCATGATTACCAGCACTCGGTGCTCCGCGCCTCCCAAAACGGCAGCGGCAGCGTCAGAGCGAGAGCGGCGACGTGTTCGCCGGTCACCATTTTCTGGCTGCCAAGTAGGCGGACCTCTCAAATCTTCCCGCAGTTTCGGGAATTCTGCATAGTTTGTGTAACCGCAGGGAGCATCGGACGCACACAAGACACGTAGCGTTGTAGCAAGGACATACGTCGCCATGCACATGCATGGTGGGCTGGCTCCCAGAGCGACGACTTGGCAACTACCAGAATACTGTAACGACTCTATTTCATGTGAAGACATGAAAACAACAACACCAACAACAACAACAACTCTCCAGGTTGAACGGCAAGTTGCGAGTGTGACGCACGGGTTTTGGATTGAGTTAAGTTCTCTCATCATCTTGACGACGGACGAACAGAAACACGGTGCCCTAATAGTCAGCGCCTCAGCACCAGCAGCAATAGCAGCAGCGGCGGCCGCATGGCCAAAAATATGTTGTTGCTGCCGCCCCTTGATCTGTCGGTCTCTCCCTCCTCCCTCCCCACCTGCTGGTGTTTGTTACATGGTTGATCTGGCTATAATGCTATGGTTGTCTGATGCACCCGCCCTTACTTCGTTCCGACTCAATTAAGAAGTATTTTCCTAGCCGCAGCGGGAAAGAAAGGGAGCGGGGCACGCTTTTCGAGAATAGCTTGCCCATGGCCAGGCACAAAATGGCAGCTGTGTGGGCTCTTGTGCTGTGTGGCACACACACCCAATTTTTTCGGGGAATTAATTCCGCTGGGAGGGGTGTGCACGGCTTGCGGCACACAAGTTTGAGCTTCATGTTTGGTGTTGTCCGCGAGCGAACGAGGGCGTGATGTAGGATGTAGGGTGTTTGGGCCACGCGCAAAACAATTCCGCACACTTGTCCGAATGAGAGCTGCATTTCGAAGGTGTTACAGAGGCTTCGACGACCTCGATACTTCGAAAAGCCCGAAAAGCTGTAGTAGTAGGTGGTCCCACACATTTAAGTACGTTTTGTTTCGACAACGACCAGCAGCAGCAGCGGGGTGACATCTCCCAAGCTCAACAGCTCACACAGCTGACGTGTTTTTGACTCGAACAGCCAAGCGAACCTCGACGAACCAAAAAAAAAAATTACAAATCTGGAAAAAGTGTGTCTATATAATAGGAAAAATAAAGAAAAACGGCTGTTTGACAACGCACATCGCACTTGCGCGCGCTAGGCCGTGTATTCGCGACGTTCCGAGTGACAAAACAAAATAATCAAGACCGAGCTCTGACTGATCGAAGACCAAAGCCTTCAAGTCGGAAGAAAAGCCCGGACTTTTATTCCATGTAATGCCGGACTTTTATACCATGGAATGCCCGGAGTTTTATTCTAAATTTATATGCGACGGTTGTCTCCAGGTTCGCGTGTGAGCAAGTTCCCTTTGGGATGTGTGGTGTGGATACACACCAGTTCAACCTCTGGTGGAGAGGCTGACGTGACGTACGTATTGTTGTGTTGTGAGTCAAGGGGGGGAGCAACCTTGTGTTGAAGCAAGGTTCAGCTTCCATCCTACACTGACTCTATCTGTGGCAACACCCCGAAGGTAGATCTCCGACAGGTCATCTGACGTCACAATCTACGACAGTCTGAGGTGGCATTCACATTTATTGTATTTTCTATTTCCTAAAAGTATGGTACTTATGTCATTGGTAGGCCGAAGATCTTTGGATATTTTTGATGTTCGAACCTCGTTACTAATATCACGGGACGTTTGTAACACGATTGTTGTAGGCCGCCGCCGAAGGTTGATACCACAAGTAATCGACGTGGAGGGAGACGCCAAGGAGGCGTATGTAACGCCCAGAAAGGATAGATAACGCACGGCTTCCGTGTGGGCCACTTCTTCGCTGCTCGGGTGCCTTGCATCTCATGGACTGCTGCGCGATATCGTGAAACATTTTGTGTCGTGCTTCTAATGCATATCCCCTACAACAAATGAACGCGGAAGAAGTTTGAGCAGCCAAGTTTTACTTCTACACAACAGTTTTTGTACTTGCACGCAACAGCAGTTCAAGCACTCCCCGAAACTGCGTCAGCTGCTTCGGAATGTTGTCCCTTCTGCCAAGGCTGTTTTTGCGCGCCACCTCTCAGCAGCAGCTGGGATGTCTCACAGCTGATGGGTTGGAAAAATTGTCTGGTCATTTTCCGGCCAAGAGAGAGAGCGGGTTTTCCAGCGGCTTGATTCACTCCAAGAGCCTAGATACCCACGGACGCCCACTTTCTTTTCGTTTGAAACGACCCTTACCGAACTTGACAGCAGTTTTCTTGCAGACGGCACGACTTAACGCCTACCGTATGCATATGCATACGGACAACGAAGACGTGCTCGAATAGTTTACATTTTTTATGTATCTTGCATACGTACGGTGAGATCGAGCCCCCGGCGGCTCTCCGGGGGCCGTCTCTTCTCGCCCGCGGCGAAAATCAAGCGTGGCTGGCTGTGTATGTGTACGTGCGTAACTCTTTCTACAGCAAAAATTGTCTTCTGTAGTAGCAGAAAATGTCTATAGAAGAAATAGGAATAGTGTCTGCCTCTAGTAACACTTCTAGTTACCGCACACGCCTGTAGTTTGTAGCTGCTACATATCGGTGCTGTAGCTTCATTCTCGCCCCCTCACATCGAGAGAACGCGCAAAAAACATCTAGACGTGTCTGTCGCCTTTGCTGACTGACTCACGAGATCTCCTTCCTTTCCCTTGCACGCCAATGAACGCACGAACGCACGCACGCACGAACCAGGCGGTGCTGATCGTGAACGTCGCTAGCCACTGCGGGTACACGGATAGAGACTACCGCGAACTGCAGGCGCTTCGGGCTAAGCACGACGAGGTGATTCCGTGCTTCGGGTAGCGGGGTTCGTTTGCGGGGGGAGTTGGGGGGCTGGGATGTTATAGTCGTTTTTCGTCTGTGTAATATGTTAATCGTCGAGCTGCACGCCTTGTGCACTTGTCCGCCTTGTGCACCTCGGGACTCTTTGTGGCCTTCGGGGCTCATTGCAAATGGGGCAACTAGCTTGCATGGAGTAGTCGCTGTTGTCACGGTGGGAATATTTGAATATTGAATATTTTGTACCGTGCCGCTCTTTATGGAGGGGGCAACGGGTAGTGTGCTGCTAGACCACGGTGGGTGATGGTGCGCTGGTTGATCGCTCTCTGACTGACAGAGGCCGATTTTTGTTTTGCATTGCTTGGAATTTTGGAGATGAAACTCTTGGTTGGTTTCTGTACGAAATGGCTACTGTCTGCACGTGTCGGACTCAAGACGGGGTGTTCATGTCACGACTCGGTTTTCAGTGGCGCGGGGGCGAGGAATCAAACCTCTGGTTCGTCTTGCTCCTCCTCCCTCCTCTCCTCCTCCTCCTCCTCCTCCTCCTTCCCCCCCCCCCCTTGTGCATGACACCCAACGTTGTCGCTCTCTGTCCCCTTGCCCCTTTTGCCAGGACCAACTGGCGATCGTGGCCTTCCCGTGCAACCAGTTCGGCGCGCAGGAGCCCGGCACCTGGGAGGAGATCGCCAGCCTCGCGGACCGAAAGTTCGGGGTCACGTTCCCCATCATGAGCAAGGTGAGCGAGATAGGCAGGAAGGTAGCAGTGGTGACGGGGAGCAGGTAACGAAAAGAGCCACCAATGGACGGGGCACACGGCAGGTGGCTGGTTGTTTCGGCGTGAACCGGTTGTGGGCAGGGCTGGATAAGAAAAAAGTTAAACCACAGGGGACAACGGAGATGTATCGCTGGCTCAGGGAATCGTAGAAGCACAGGGTGTATCCGCCAAACGCTATGTATGATTTTTTTTTCCCAATCGATGCCGGGCTCTTTGCATGATTTTTTTTCCCAATCGATGCCGGGCTGTTTGTGTGATTTATCTTTCCCAATCGATGCCGGACTCTTTACCTGTGGACGTAGAGATGAATTCGTGGTGTTGTTTTTGTAGACGACATTTTGTAAAAGTGGGAGCTATGTAGCGTGCGTGCCGCGGGGGGTGCTAGGCGATGGGACAGGGTACACACCGCGGTGCGTGAGGTGTGTTGGTTTGGCGTGGCGTGCGGTGGGGCTGGATGCAGAGAGAGCGTCTGGCGTGGCCTGGCCTTGTGTTGTTTGTTCTGCCCACCACACGACGACATGGTCGGGTGGGTTGCATCGGGGGTAAGGTGGCGTATATCATGTCGTCATGGAAAGAGGTGTGGTGAGAGCGTGGCAGCGGAAGGTGTTGGTGAGGTTGCAGGCGCACATGGCAAGTTGTTTTGGAAAGATGGTGAGCTCGGCACTGCTAAAGGGCAACGTTGCGTTTCACCACACCGGACGGAACACGGAAGCTAGCGGTTCAGTGTACGTTGTAGCCGTGGCGGCCCTTTCAACAAGCGCCAGCCCCACTCGCGACTGCTTGCCCGTGATGGATGCCATGCCCCCTGCGTTCTCTCAAGCAGGGGCCATGTTTATGCCAGTGTGTTGTCAATCCTTACGCTTGTGCTTTGTGGACGTTTCTTCTCCAAGGACTGACCCCCCCCCCCCTTCCCTCTCCCTTGTTGTTTCTCTGGTGACGACGTTCTCCGCTTTTTACTGGAATATCGACGACGTCTACGGCCGACTAGATCGACGTGAACGGGCTTCACTCCTCCCCGATGTTCGCGTGGCTCAAGGCCGCCTCGGGCAACCCCCACGACATCCCATGGAACTTCACCAAGTTCCTCGTCCTGTGCGACTCGACCGTCAAGCGATTCTCGCACGAGGTGGGTGGATGACTTGCTTTTGCCGTAAATATACTCCTTGTTCGATCGTTTGTTGTAGCTGCTAGCTGCGGCTGTACACCGCCATCCCGCCCGCCTCGCTCCTCCCCACCACGCTTGGAACCAACAAGTGTGGTTCGAACCAACAAGTGTGGTTCGAACCAACAAGTGTGGTTCGGAAGCCGTAGTCTCCCGTCAATTGGGCTGTGTTCTGACCTCAAGGGAGTGACTGAGTGACTACTTTCGTAGATTTCGTGTTGCCACCGATGGGGTCTGTCAGGGGGCATGGAACAGGCGATCCGATGCGATCGATCGCGAGCGTGCTTTGTCCTCTCTCACTGCCGCTGCATCCGTTAGCTTACCGTGCCGTAAACGCGCATCACATAAGTGGTGATATGTGTACCCGCGGTGCAGTGAGTAGGGTACGCAAGCCTCCCCGGCGGGGATTGGTCGTGATGAACGTGTTCGCGTGCGGGCACTACGGTATGGTACAGAATGACCCCGATATCATGGCGCTTCACCCCCTCCAACCCCATTTCCCGCCCCACGCAAGGATGAGCCTATCCTCACCCTCCCTCCTTCGCAGGGTTTTCGGCAGCATGCATGCGTGTTTTGACGTGGTGTTGCAATTTCACGATTTTTCCCTCTTGTGCCGTCAGGTCAACCCGATGCAAATGGACGACATGATCACCAACGCTCAGAGCTTCTGCGGCGCTGGTTACGACGAGACGGGCGGCGGCACCGGGGAACTGTAACTGCTATGACGCTATCCCCGGAGAAAACCGGAACACGACGACAACAGCCCGGCGGAATCACCCACCGGACGCCGCGTCAAGACATCTATCTGTTGCCGTAGCCCCCCGTTTATTTTATTCTCTGTATATGGCAACAATCCGCACCCTCCGTAGACTAGAGCGAGGGGTGAAGAGACTTCCGCGGGTGTTGGCGATGCCGTGTGAGTCGGACTCACGAACAAGAAGCTAACCAGTGGCTCTGGGTTGTCATCTGCGCCTACGGTCTGAAGCCAAGCTCTTCTCCGCTGATTTTTTTGTAAAAATACTGGAAATCCTTTTCTTTATTTTTTGTCGTGTGCCCTCTCAACGTGATTCACCCTTGTTGAATTGGTGACACGTGGTTTTTGTGTGTGGATGATGGTGTCGTGTTGTTTGCAAGGTAAGATAAATAAGTTTTTTTCGTCTGCTGTTTGATTGAAGTTGGGGTCTAGGTTCCTCCAACTCTGTAGCACTTCGATATATGATGTTTTGTGTGTTTTCGTTTGGTATCCTGGGGTCTTGCCCCACTTGTCTTTTCGTGTTGGAATCCCAGCATGTCCAGCGTTTTTGAATACAGTTCCTTGTTCATATGATTGGCCTTCCGACTACCTACGAGTATTTTTTTGTGTACGCTGTGTATGATATGTACCAGTACAACCGCCCGAACTTCCTTGCGGTCTACGAGACACCCCCTGTGGTGACGGTATTTTGGGAAGGCTTCTGCGGGGGTAATAAGTGCCAGGAGCGCGTCAGCAGCGTTACACCGCAGACGGCAACACTTTTAGCGTTACCGGTATGTACGTAAGCACGGAGGCAGTCTTCGTGCTGCTTTGAACTTGGCGGAACCGCAAGCACGGGACACGTCGTTTTTTTTCTAGGTACGTTACTTAGACCACCACGCGTTGCCTTGTCGTGTTTTTCTTACCACAGGTGACGGCTTGCTTTGCTAGAACGACGTCTTGTGCGTGACTGTCCGCTTTGGACTGTAGGGTGTAGTAGCAACTGCATTTTTTTGCTTCTTGTCTTGAAGGGGATGAGGACGGGGCGGGTTAAGGTGCGTTCTCGCTCTACGCGACACGAGCACCCTCCCTGCTCCCTAAGCGATTTTCCCTCACGCCTCTGAAATCATGCGTCGCTAGGGACTTGGTCCACAAGCATCTTCTTGTTTCAAACATTTTCCTCCTTACACAATAATTGTTGAACCACGTATCGACGCGCCGCCCGTAGTCAGCCTCCCATACCTACGCAACGGTCACGCCTTCTTGGGGTGGATACTTATAGCGTTATCACCCCCGTGTATGTGGTTGGTCTGAAGCTGCAAGTTTCAGTCTCTCCGACGGAAACTTAATGGTTGTCATTCCGATACCCCCACCCTTGCTCGGCCGGCTTCTCTATCACACCACACCGCAAATTCCAATCCGAATACAGAGGAGTGGTTTCAGCACGACCCGATTCGGTGATATGCCAGAATGCTCTTGTTGCTGTGATCTGTTATTAGAAACCGAACCGACGGGCCGGGCGGGATGATGCGAGGCAGAAAGCGAGCGTTTGGCGTCAAAAATGATGGTGCTTCTCAGTAGTTTCGCTGTGGACGTCGGCACCAAGCAACTTTCCTTGTGTGTTTGGAGCGAAGAAAATAATCAGGACGATGACTGTAGTACTTACACTGGTTGTTTGGGATATTTCCCGAGGCTGTGGCATCGATATATAAATGTCTGTAGATCTGCACACGACTCTTCTCGGCCTCGTGCTAACAAAACTTGCACGTCCGCAAGTTCATTGGGGCCTCCATGGTTTGTTACGCACGCCACGCATGACGCTACTGCTGTACGAATAGACACAAAAGAGCAAAAAACGAGAACGAACGAACGCGTTGTACTTACAAGCGCAAGCAAGGTTCACGAGGCGGCGCGCTTGATGCGCATCTAGGCGCTCCTCCTGCATACTAAACGCCGCCACACAGCATCTTCTACTTCGACTCCTAACGAACAGAAAGAAAAACGATGCGTGTGAGGAACAGGCTCCGCCACTGGCAACACCACAGCAACATTTCCGCGTGAAGGGGAAAAGAAAAAAAACGCGTTCATGGGTCCGGCCAAACTTCGGGAGGGCGTCCCCATCAACACGTTTCGTTGTCCCGAGAAGGGGACCTACTGTACCTTTTCATACTTGCAACAGATGGCGCCAACCCTCCTTAAGACAACAGTAATAAACGCTTGTACCAAGAGCGTCGACACACCAAAACAAACTATTCTCCGAAAACAACTTCCAGAAAGCTTATGGTCCTTAACCTGGTCTGTTCCCTTACAGTTTTTCCATCTTCATTACGCCAACTTTCTTTTCCTTCACACCCCTTCCGCCGAAAATTAACTCGGTCAACAAGGGACGTGAAGGACTAAATACTTCGAGGGAGAGACAAAAGATGCCTTTGGCAGTCAAGCACGCACATTGCTTCGACCCACCAAACGTAGAACGCTCCAGCACGCGCAGGCTCGACCGAGAGGGCGAGGGAGGGCGTGACGAGAAAACCCGCACCTTAGCAAGCAGCGCGACGATCCACGGCTACCCACTCCCGCATTCCTTTTCAAAAGCAACTTACAGACAGTTGGTGTCTTGTACCTCCAGTGCGCTCTCTTCGTGTACCATCCTTCTATCCCCTTAGCCGCGTCTCCAACGTAGAGTACTCCGTAGCGCTCCCTGCAACCACCTGTTGCTCGCTCGATCGCTGGAACATGGACTGCAAGTCCCTCGGGGGAGGCACGGTAGAAGCCACCGCGCTCGAGCTGGCACCGCCGCCCACCTCCCCGCCGCCCCCCCACCCCGCGCTCTGTTCTGCCTGGCGCTCTAGCCGCCTCGTTAGGGCTGTCCACCGTCGACGTGTCAAAACAGCAGAGGTTTTCGTTCACAAGGATTGGCATCGGGGTTATGGGGTAAGGCACAAACATTTATTGCGTGCGCGGTAGCGGGGTGTATTGGTGGATGGATGGACCGATCGGAGTGTGTGTGTGGGGGGTACGAAGGTGAGAAAAAGCCAAGGGTCTGGTGGTTGTGCGCTGGGCGGGGATCATGCATTAGGCATTAGGCAAGGAAGCGTCCCAAAGCAAAATTAAACTCCACAGCAGACGTTCGTAAGGTCCAGACAAACTACTGTACAAGGTCTTGTAGAACTTCACAGACTTGACTGGTTTGCGCGCGACACACGCTCTTCGAAGAGAGTCCGCTCCAAGCTGCACGTAGACATGGGTGAGGCCAGAGACACAAGTCGGAGTTGGCAGACGAAAGTCGAGTAAAACAAGAAATGAAAAGATGGGACTGCTCAGCAAACAGGAAAAATATTAGGTCTGTTGATCGGAGACAACAACAGCAGTAGCACAGGCGCTCGGAGCGCCAAACTACAAGGTCTAGCTACGGGCGTGAAGGTTCACGACTGTTTTACTTTCATACTCGAGTATTTGGTGAGTCTGTCCGAACATCTTGCGGTCAAATCCTTCGGATAGGCGGACGGCTCGGAATGGACATAGCGTACATCGCCCAGCCCGCCGCAGTTTCTACCTCCAACCCCTTGTTCCCACAAAACGCACACATCATACGCGTTCCGATCGGAACAAGAGAAGAGCCCCCCTCTAAGAACTTGCCAACAAACAAACCGAAGACGAAATACACAACACCCGTTTTCAGCACTCGATATGGTCGGGCGGGGCGACGGCTGGCCCCCTTCACCGCCCGCGACAAACACAAAAACATAGAGGGACAGTAAAAGCAGCGCCACCGCCACCACCACCAACGTGTAGCAGGCAACCCACCTTGTGCTCGGTCCGCCGTGACCCTTAGCTCCGCGCACGACTGCACCGCCTCCTGCACCTTGCTGGGTATCGGCGTCAGCCCGTTGTCGTCAAAGGAGCTCGACACCCCCATCTGCAGCGCGTCGACGAAGTCCTTCACGTCTTGCAGCAACACCGTCTCCCGCGCCCCCTTTCGCACCAACGCCGCGCATCGCCTTAGTCCCTGCAAAGCGTTCAAGTGCCGTCATGTCATGAGGCGTGTGTGCACCTCATGTCGTGTCATGTGTGTGCGCTAAAGCTTGGCAGTGTGGCACAGCGGGAATTGTGGAACTCTGTCCAGTGTTGGGGGATCGAATGTGATGTCGACAGGGTGACACCGTTCTCGGGGGCGGGAGAGCACACGGGGTGCCAGGGGACACTAGATGGTCGTGAAAGCATCTTCAACAAGCAGAGGCAGAGATTTCCGAAGCGATGGCCTTGGGATGGAGGGCACGAAAAAGTGCATGGCCTTGAATGACCGGATCGTTCAATCTGGTTGCCTGGCGGGGCTTCTCTGTGCACCTCACCGCGACGGCTGTGGCCACACGTCACGCCTCCGAAAAAAGCAGACGGCACCGATTTATTGCTACCCTTCCGTCCTCGCTATTGCTGTTGCCTCTGCTCGACTGCTTTCATGCGGGCACTCCTCGACAACATCACGATATTTTCGGTCTCCCCCCATCCAGGTGCATCGCTTTTCTTCACACCGCACCAAGAATCCGTGTTTTCGAAACACAGTAATTTTTTTCCACCACCCTCCTCAGGAAGTTGAGGCTACATGAGCACAGGATGGTCCTTTGCGGCTCTTGACACGGAACCTCGCACGGTGTTGTTGTACTCGGACAACACATGACTTGTAGGCGTACGACACCAACTAGTCTCCTCGGAACACACGGCGTAGGCATCGTAGATTATCGGGGTCCACAGCGACACGCGTATGGAACCAAGACCGTTCGCATACACAACACAGGCTGCATCTTGCTTTCTTTAGTTTCCTCCAATTTCTCCGGGGATTTGGGTCGCTGTGTTGCGGTGTAAAGTTTCCCCCAGCAAACTATGCAAAACGGCCCAGGTACATAGAGCTTGTCAGCAGCCGCCGCCGCCGCCGCCACCGTCCTTTTGAAATTTTGCTTCATTGCCGTGTGTCCTGTTGCCATCCAGACACATCTACCCGCCTCTGCCTACTTTTTTGCATACATCGTCCTTCCCGGTGCATTGAATGGTCCTCGTCAAATACGCTAGAGCTCTACCGCCCGGTAGAGAATGTCCGTTTCGAGACCGATTTCTTAGTCATCACATCGATTTGCTGCGTACAGCAGTTGTACAACCAAGGCGCTCCCCGAGTAATGAGCCGGACGAACATGGACAGGTTTCCCCCATCAACGAATCCCGCCCTCCTCAGACAGACAACGTCCCGATCGCCCCCCCCGCCCCCCCCCTCCTTACCAGCACAAGAAAATCGTGCTCCCACTCTAAAATGACCACTCCAAGCCCCCCCCCTGTGACGGTCACCCACCTGCCGTCGCCGTTTTCGCAGGTGCTGTATCTCCGCATCTAGCGCTTCCTCTTCCTCCAACCGTTTTGGCGGCGTCCCTTCCTCCACCTCTGAGGCCCACGCATCCACACCCAAAACCGCCCCTCCTTTTGCCGAAGAAGCTACGGAAGACCCTCCCCCCACGCCGCCGCCGCCGCCGCCTCCGCCACTTCTCTCTTGTGCGTCACCCGCACCGGGTGCTGCTGCTGCTGCTGCTGCTGCTGCTGCTGCCGGCGCTACTGCTCCCGTTGCCGCCGCTCCCGCGCCCCACCCACCAGCCGCAGGAGCTGCATCATTGCCACTCCGCCCATCCTCTCCCGCCGCTGCCACCGCCGGTGCCTCGGTGGCACCCGGTCCAAAAGGCACGGAAGCAGCCACGGCCGCCACGTTCTTCTTGATATAGCGGTCGAGGATGTCGATGTTCCGGTCGAACTCTTGTTGGATGCGCGTTTGAACGTTGTCGCAGCAGGTCTTTATTGACGCCTCGATATCGCCACCGCCGCCGCCGCCGCCCCCACCGCCGCCGCCCTGATCTGCTCCTTTGACCTTAGCCGCGGCCTGGCGAGTGTTCGACGATATTTTCCCAAAAAAGGGTGTGATGAACAACCTTCCTACCCACTCACACGCGGCACTGTATCCGCTTCGTTTTTTTTCTTAATATTAACGCTACAAATCCATCTCTATCCATAGAAACATGGTCTAGGATACTCAAGCACTGAATCCATAACGTTAGTGGTGTGCTACCTGTCTTTCTACGACTCTTTTGGTACTGGTTTTGGTTTATTGTTCATTAGTATGGTGTACAAGATGACCCAGCGGCAAGAAGACACCAACCGTGTGACGGCCACCAACGGAGAAGTTCTTGCAAGCCCTGGGCGTTAAACACGAGCTACGCGCGATGCTCGCACCGACTGGTTTGAACTTCTGTTGCCGGTGAAAAGCTCAAAACCAGCAGCAGAAACACTTGCGTCAAAACGTTGCTGTAGCAGTATCATGCAAAGTACTTCGAAGTAGAAGTAGAAGCCTTGTTGCTTTCGGCTACCGGGCAGAGCATCTCTTGGCAGCTGTCAACAACCTGCACTGCTCCTTTAACGTCGGAATGCGGATAGACGGGCAACAGACACTAACACACTGACCAGTTTTTGCTCATGAGACGCTGCCCCCGCCTGCAACGGCGTTCAAGGAGCGTGTGCTATGCAATGTGCCGAGTATTAAGGAATAATATAAACACACACAGAAAGACGTATTCCTACGATGTTACTTGTCGTCGGTCTCTCGCCAATAAGCAAGTACAAAAAGCTTGGGCGCACGCACCTGGATCAGTTCCTCCTCCATTTTAACCATAGCTTCTGCCAAGCTATCGTCCATGTAGTCGTACACTGCGAGGGAAACAAGGGCGAGGGGTTCGTCATCAGCAGCAGCTACAATACGTACAGTAGTGAATCGGACGTAAACACTAACCCTCCCCCTTGGGTCGCTGGTCCCTGACTCCCTGACCTGCGGCGGGTGCTCGAAATTATAACGGACGGCAACAACAGCAGGCACCTGCCGACAATTGCACCTACAACTTTTGAAAACAAGAAATCAACCACTGACCTTCGTCGCAAAAATTCTCAGTCTTGAAGTCTCCCAGCAGCGGATGTGGCTGCTGCTGCTGCTGCGGCGGCGGCGGTGGCGGCGGTTCACCTCCCTCTGCCGACATGTTGCCCGCCCGTCTCTTGATGCTTGACACTTTTTCAAACACAAAATTTGAAAAGTAGAGGCAAAGCTCCTATTTAGATGCCTGAATCACGGTACGGTGGCCAATAGCACCGCAACAAGACTAGCACGATAAGATGAGCAGTCGGTGTGGAAATGTAATTGTTTTTGTGACTGTGGCGACGTCCGTCTTCCTGTCTCACATGCATCCGCGAGGGCACGCAGTACAACGAACAGGGCGGGGGGGTTCTACGCTTGGAATCCATGGTGTACGGTATGCACTCGACGGCACTGTGCCGATTCACCGGCGCCGCTGGATTGGCCCCGGCTCTCAGCACCGTTCCCCAGTCCCTGCTGGTGCTGCACTGCACCATTCATTGTATTGCACTGCTGTGTTGCGCGACGGATCCGTCCGGCGACACCGCGCCACCAGCATTGTGTTGGACGTGATGACCACGGCGACCTTCGTCTCGGGAGATATGTCATTGGACGATGAATTCAGGACCAATCCTTTCTTTTCACCGGAAACTGCCGGCGCTGGTCATCCCTCGACAGGTACAAAACTCAAGTACATAGGTGCAGCAGAGATCTGTGTCGCGAGGCGGGGTCGTCTATCGTACCTTTTGCCTCGAGAGCGAAAGTGCAGCAGGAGTGCAACATAAATCACCCCGTCAGATGTCGTAAGCCGTTATCGGTAATACTGCTGTACGCAGTGTTTTTAGTCGGATCCTTTTTTGGTCAGCAGCCTGAGCCCAAGAGGGCAAATCCATCCATCCTGTACAGCAGTGTGTACATAGTACAGTTATGCATACGAAACACGGCCACGGCAAAGTGTATCTATGCATGACAGAGCTGGTTTGGCGTTGGAGGACGCTTCTAAGTGCCCTAAAAAGACCCCAAAGCTTGCAAGGGATGTCTCCTGCTCCCTCCTTGATCCCCCACCCCATCCCACTCGTGCACATTATTGTACAGCAGTACCTTCCTTGACATGTGTGCGTATCCCTCAGGTAACCAAGTTGAATCACAGACACTCTCAACCAAGTTGAATCACAGACACTTTCAAAATGTTAAGGTAGCACAGCAGTACGCTGGTGCCCGACCTTCAGTACAAAGCGGCCCCTCTGTATCGATGCAGTTTACCTCCGCCCGTTGCGCTGTTGGTGAATCCTACCCCTCTGTCAGCGGTCTGGTCAGATGGGAAAGTAAGCCTGGCAGGACTGTTTTCCATGCAGTGGGCTAAGCAAGAGCTGCATCTCACGGCGGTGGAATATTTGGGGTTCGCTTTGCTGCTGGGGTACGTCGCGGTGTACATCGCCGGGCGGAGACGGAATTACCACATCGCTCACGGGTTCATCATGGGTGTCCATGGGCTGTTCTGTAGCCGATTCTTGTGAGTAAACCTATCACTTGAGATTGCGGGATACGCGGCTGCTTCTGCCGCCGCCGCTGCTGCCGTTCAATACCGTGTAAAGCATGTCAGTGCTTGAGAGGAGTATATTATATGGTGTTCCATTACCGAGTCGAATGCAACCGACATCTGACGCCCATGTAGATGGTGCAGGTGGGCGCCATGACCCGATTTCGTCTCTGTTGTACGCCCACCTCGTTAACATACCGGCAAGGTGTTAATGCCGACGTCACGCTGACGAAAAAGCCTTGCCGCCTTTTCTATGCCGAGATGTTGGTGATGTTTTTTTCATTAGGCAATCGGGTACATAGCGCGGTCGATACTAATAAAAAAAACACACGCACGTTTGCGGATCTTTCCAGGGAGGCGGGCCCTGCGTCAGAGATGCCGCCCGTCGACCGACGGCAGCTCCTGGCGCGCGACAGCTGCAGCACCTTCCTCTACTACGCCACCGGAAGCCGGCGGTGCTTGGGCGTGCAAGTCACGATCGACCTCGCCAGCCGTCACGACCTGTTTATGGTCCTGTGGTCCTTCTTCAGCCCGGCCATGGGCGACCGGGTCACCGTGGAGGTGGCCTTCGACGACGAGGACATCGAGCCCGTGATCTTCGCCGTCGCCCGCAAGCGCGAAGTGAAGAAGCTCCTGCAGGAGGTGCCTCACCTTCAGGACTACGCGGGGGTCACCCGAGCGCCCTCCCTTCTCCCCCCGTCGCTCGTCTGCCTGTCGGAGAGCTCCGCTCTCCTGGAACCGATGCTGCCGCCCTCGGCCCTCAAGAGTCTCAGCGAGAAGGGAAACCTTCTCGAGCTCATGTACGTGACCGACCAGAACGACCAGCCGATATTGGGGCAAGAGCACACGCCCAAGAAGGTGCTGCGGTATACGTTCCGGTTGCCGGTGGGGTCGGCGAGGGGTGGCGACGGGAGCGACGGGGCGACGGAGATGATGGAGCTGGCGCTTTCCTACATCCAGCTCTTGAACAAGTGAGACATGCACTGTCGGTCTGCACCGCCACTTGGGGCTGATTTGTTTCAAATGCTGTACAAGTAGGGTGTCGCTGGGGCGTGCATGTTCCTGCCCGCCGGCTTGGTATGGTTCGAATGCTTCGTGTTGGCGGCGTTACGTCCAGAAACCTTCGCGCGGCGCCAACGTGGATGGAGTAGCATTGGAGTTGGTGTTGGGGCTGTTGTCTCGGCCCCCCAAGTTGGCGATGGCAACGAATTCTGTTCCGGGTGTTAGTTAGATATGCGACCCAAGTACGTAGAACCATAGTTGTTGTCGAGCGAAGCGCGGGGCGTCATGAGTAAGGTGCGCTATTTAAATTACTGGGGCAACGCGGCCTACTTCACGACCTGTTGTAAGTGTGTCTTTCATGACAACAGTCAGTTGACCACCTCATACGCAGCGAGTGACGATGAAACTCGAACACTCACACGTCGCCTTTGTGTTCCTTGTGGTACTTCGCTATCATGGTCAAATGCAGGTTTAAGATGTCCGCGGGCACGAAAAAGAAGGCCTTGGAACGGCGGGCAGCCGTGCTGAAACGCAAGTCTGCGATAACGCACGCCCAGAGGCAGGAGCGCTTCCAGATGCTGAAGAACGAGCGGCTGCAGAGAGAACGGGAAGAGTACGAGGGCCTCACCCCAGAGCAGAAGCGGCGGCGAGACTTGAGGGACGAAAAAAAGGCCAAGAAGGTTGCCTCCAGCAAAAGGCACAAGGTACGTACTTTAGCAACGGTGTTCCTTACTATCCTCATCACCGTGTCAACCAATGTCAACCAATCTCTCGCAATTCTCGTTGATCACGACACTTTTTTTGTCCTTCTGCGCTTTCTTCCCTTCTTGCACACGGTGCGTGAGCAGATGAGGGTGACCAAGGCATAGGTAAATATTGAGAAATTTGCGTGGCGGCCGCTGGACCAAGAGATGGAAAGAGAGGAGGACCAAAAGGGAGAGATGTGGCGTCATGGTTTCTTCGTGCTGAGCGACAAGACAGTTGTGCCAAGTGTGTGCGTTGGTTGGGGTTGTTGGATGGTATTTGAAAGTGAAAAACGCCAAAATGTGATCACGCTATTGTATGCATATGCGAACGACAAAACATCGTCGGTATCATTCAAATGGAATACTGGCATAAAGCGCACCAGAGTAAGTATCTCTTTGCGAGTCACGTCTCCTTTGCTACTATCAATGCCTTCCTTCTTGAAACAAGAACGCGCTGCGTCAGGGTGAGCGAACACCACAAGCTCCATGCCGGCTCCCCACTCTCGCCGGTATGGCTCCTATCGAAAAGGAGGCGGCCAAACACAGAGTGCAGCGTGCGTACTTACGCGTAAACCCTCACTCAAAGAACAAACTTCTACGATGCTGCACACATGATGGTTTTGGGGGCGGAGGAGGGGGCTACGACTGTAGCGTGAACGTTCAGAAGAGCATATTTCCTTCCAGAAATAGCTCTTGCATAGGTACATAGCTGTTCTGCTAAATAAGCGCCTTGTGCACTTGTGAAAGCAAACAGCTTTTCGGCATGGGATACCTGATCCCAACGCGACACTATAACACGCCTCAGATGAGTGCCGAAAAGAGTTGAAGAGGAAATGAACGTCACCACTTTGTCAAACGAAAACTCTCCGGTTGACGTGTAGATGAACAAGTGCCCGGTGCGGTACATTTCGTTAAACCTAAACGGACGGGTGTTGCTGCAAGGACGATCACATGATCGCACGAACACAGCTGGTCGGAGGCAGCGTACCATTCACAATGCACCAGCTCCTGCACGACCACCTACCGTCGTCCGTCTACCCCCCCAGTGCAACAATTACGCAGCGCTTTTGGTGCTATAATAAAACATAACTTAAACTTCTACGTCCAAGCGGGTATGGTTCCCTGTATACATTGTCGACATACGCGATCGGACGTGTACAGCAGTAGGCATGGCGGCAATTCGTGTACCAGGCTTCGGCACTCATGGTACCGAAGGGCAAGCCTCACTGGCAGCCCCAAGCGACTGCTCCGGCAAGCTCCCGTCCTGTACCAGCGGCCGCGATACCTCTTGTGGCGAAAACGATGGAGGTCCGTGATGGTTGCCGTTACTAGCCAAACTCGCTGCCCCAACCGACTGCTCCGCCAAGCTCCCTTCCTGTGCCAGCGGTCGCGGTGCTTCTTGTGGCGAAAGCGATGGAGGTCCGTGATGGTTACCGTTACTACCCAAACTCTCTGGTCTCGGAAAAGAAGACGGCACGGCGCTAGTAGCACGGTGAGGCAAAAGCACAGGGAAGTCTGCTTCCGTGCCCCCAGCGGCAGGGGCGCCAGCGTAGAGCCCGTGCGAGGGTGGCGGCGTCCGTTCGGGTTGCGGTGCTGCCGTTCCCGCCGAAAGCTGTAGTTGCGCCGGGAGAGGCACCGGCTGCAGTGGCTGCTGCAACAACGGCGGAAATACTTGGGATGGCGGGACCAACGGCGGATTCACCGAGCGTTCCGCCCCTGCCGCCTGCGTTTTTCTCATATTCTCGATTTCCTGCTCCTCCTCTTCGCGCGCGATGTCCCCCACCATCGTGACCAGGCCAGTCGTGCACGGTGGCGGGAGTGGGGTCGGCACTTTCAGGGCCGCCATTGAGGAACTCAAACATCGTCGGCGTTTCCTCTTCGCCCGCGTGTCCGCGGCCTCCACGGCCTTGCGCTGCAGCAGAGAGCACGCGATGCCGAGCACTTGCCCGAGCTTGTGCGGGAGACGAGCCTGCGTGCTCGAGAGCTGCCGCCACGTGTCCTCGCCCAAGCTCGACTCTCCCGGGCTTTGCAACAACAGGTCCACGAGGGACTGGGCACAGCGCCTGAACGGGACGTCGACCGAACCGCTCCGTATCAGCTTTTCCACCTTGTGCACGATGACAGTGGCGATTCCACTCCAGCATCCGGACCAAAGCCCCGCAAGGGCTAGCACGCCGAGAGCGAGTACCTCGTCCGGCGTAGCAGCTGCTGCCTCACCGTTGGCATGGTTCCGCGGTGGCCCGGCTGCTGGCGGCTCGTGGGAGCGAAGTTCCCCCGACACCGAAATGGGAGGCTGCTGCTGCTGGGGCTGGTCGGTGGGCGGTGGTGGGGGTTGCTCGAGCTGCGGTTGTTGTTGCTGCTGCATATCGGCGTCTAGTCCACTTTGCTCTTCCTGCACAATGCGGAACCACAGCAACGCCAATAACAGCAGCAGTGGTTTACAAATGAAAGAAAAGGGTAACGTGAGCATACTGCTGGCCTACTATTTGAAAACGTTGAACCCGCACGACTTGCAACGTAAGGTGTTACGTTCTACATGGCGCGCGAGCGGGCGAACCTTGTCATGTGTGGGTAAAAAAGAGTGCGACAGCAAAAGGATCGTTCTGCAGTAGGAGTAGTCGCACCACAACACCACAGCTGCACAGCAGTATACTTCTTAGAAGAGCAACGAACCACGTGCGTGTTCGATGTTCGATATCAAATGCATATTGTGCACTACTTTGCCAGCGATCAGTCACAGAGAAGCGCAGCATCACATTTGGTTGTCTACACGCAGAGTACCGTGTCCAACAGGCATCATACATATGGTTGTCACACCAGCTTTGTCACACTTCAAAATATCTCACCGAAGCCATCGTTTTGTTGGAGCACTGCCCTCCGCAAGCTCGCTCAATGTGCAGCTCCAGGAAGATCCACCAGTACAGGTGTAGAAAAATCAAGGGCGGAGAACGTCCCACCACGAAGTGGGTCCGATGTTGGCTGGCTTCAAGCCTGCTGCGTGTTCGATTCAGGTGCCGGACGGTATCTCTGTGGAACTGGGAGAAGCAGCAGCAGGGAGAGGCGCCGCGTTTTTTTTTTTTGAAAACGGGAGTTGAGAAGATATCGCGTTTTCAAGGCGGGGACATATGCGGTAGCTCTGAGTTCCATGATTTCGACTTGAAGCTTCAAGATTAGCGGGCATACTCTGTTCTACTTGTCGGCTGTGCTGCTCCTTGTCACCAACAGCAGTCATCTCCTTCCTCGGACCAACAGCACCATGAAGTTCACCGCCGCATCAGTTCTCGTGGGGCTCACCACCTCCCAGGCTTTCATGGTGCAGCCCACCATGAAGACCGCCGGACCGTGAGTGTTTCGTATTTTTCACTCATGTAATTTTGCACTCTCTGTGGGTTTGACGTTTGCCCTTGGCCCTCCACTCGTGTGCTGCGTGGGCGAGCGAATGCTGCCGCCGTGCTGCTCACCACACCATGCAAATGGGAAAAGGCTAGCCGATAGCTCACAAACCATGAGCTCTGCCAGCGTGTATCTGTGTTTTTGGCTCGTGCATCGTCTCACCTCGCATGAAAACACGCGCGAGAACTGCTGTGGGAGGTGGACATGAAATTGGACGGGTTCGCGTTGACGTACTCTATTTTCAAGAGGCTTTTTTCGACTGCGTCACTGGAAACTCGGTCAAAGCCACAACGGCGAGTGGAGAGAATACGAGGAGCAAATGCCTTATCCACGGAGGCGAAAGCTGGACAGGCAGTGGGCATGGCACCGCTTACCGCCATGGTCGTGGCAATGAAGCCCGCATCTCTAGCGCCCTCTCAAAATGTCTCGTGGGGTGTTGTATCTCGCTTAATTTTGATCATGTCTCTCCATCGGGCTGTTCCTCTCCCTTGTCCCCCCTCCATCCTCTCATGCGCAAGTTAGGTAGCCGCGGATCTAGCACGGCATCTACGCCAACCTCAACGTACGCACACGGTCTCGTTTCACCTTTCCCCTCCTATCAAATGCCCGTTTTTATCGCTCGTCCCCGTGAATTCCGTTACTCTTGGGTCATGGTTCCCCTTGACACGGCTCGCAGGGACGGCGGCAGCAGCCGCGCTGACTTCGCCAAGCTTGTTACCGGAACGGTGGCAGCCACCGCCGCGGTAGCAGCACCCGCGCTAGCCAAGGCCGGAACCGGAGCGAAGCAGAACTGGTTCGGCGTCATCGGCGCGGACCCGGAGCTCGGGGGCGGCATGTCGAACTACTTCGCCGAGTCGGACACTTACTCCCCGTACTCGCCCTACTCCAAGGGCGACGACGCCCTCTACAAGTCGAGCGACCAGGCCTTCATGACCAAGGTCAAGATCGACATTCTCAAGGACTCCCAGAAGAGGCTGCAGACTGTGCCCGGGTTTATCGAGGGCAAGAAGTGGGAAGAAATCCGCTCTCTCCTCACCGCCAAGGTGTGTTGTTGAAGTGGGCGCGCATGTGTTCGTGGATGGATCATGCACTGCTGCTGCTGCTGTGTTTTCTAGAAGACATGAACATGAATGAACGAATCAATATCGCGGGGTCGAAACGGGTATGTTGAAGGTCTTTCAGTGAAGTGTGTGTTCTTTGACACTCTTGTTTCTTGTTCTGCACATCTTGGCGGCCCCTGTTTCAAGCCTCCCAAGTGACACAGTGTCTTGCGTATAAAACACGTGACGCGTCCGTGTAGCGTGCTCGCGCTTGTCTTTCGCTCCCTTTTGCGCAAACGCTCAACCTCCATCATTGCTGCGCTCGTAAGCTTACGTTTCCTTTACCCTTACCCAGAACGCCTTCACATGCAACTTGCATGTACACACATGCGACTTACTCCGCATGCAACTAGACTCAACCACACACCCAATATCTAGCCGGTTTTCTTCCACTAGCGCAGTGCCTTTCAACACATGCCCTTCGACTGTGGTTATGTATCTCGAACAGGGTCGTCTGTCTGTGCTTCCATGTACCTTTTTGCTAAAACACACCACAAGTATAAAGCAAGAGGGGGAAATGCGTCCCATCTCGCCGAATAAGTGCGGTACACCTCTCACCACCCAAAGAAACGGAGGTTCACAAGAATAATGAGAAATACAGCAAGCTTGCCCAGTGTCGCGGCCCCAGCCAACAATCACACATGTGCAATCGTGAACGATCAGTTTCGGGGCAATTACGGTGATCTTGTAGCGGTGGGCTTTCATCCCTACCCCGGCGTGTAAAGTCTTCTGGTCGAATTGAGAACAATACTGTCCTGCACCACAGTACCTCATGGAAGATCCATGGGAGTAATATCGTTTTTTGTGACGTCCGCATACGCATAAAGTATAGCCAACACGCAACGCGTACCTGTCACTCAAACCCCGGGTGGAACTGGCGACAAAACACTACTGCTGTCGATGGTGTCGGACGTGTCTCACATTGTTGCACAACCAAACAGCAGTCCTGCTGTTGTAGACCGTCCCGGGAGTGCTGGATAGTGCAACAAAATAAAACTCATTTTCCCGATTTTCATGTCATCTCTTGGTTGCTCTCTGTGGCGGAGAAATCTGGCTGAAGGACGTCACATGCCACGGCGTTTACGGTGTTGGACATGTGAAAAGACCATGACACACTGCGTTTCGAGTAACGGATCTTGAGCATGTGTTTGCGTAATAACATTACATCAGGTGGATTCCTTGTTGCTGATGTAGTCGCGGCACCACTCGTCCTGCGAAAACGCATTTCCTATTTTGTGGCAAGTTTATGCCGATGCTGGCATATGGCAGCATGCCGGATGTACTTGGTAGAGGTTGTGCCATGTTTTCTCACAGCTAAAACCTCCTTGGATTTGGATTTGAACATTTCCGACGCTGGGCTTGGGGGGGGAGAAGGGAGGGCGTACTCTTATGTTTTGCATGCCTTCGCGGTTAGACCATTGGCCACGCGTCCTCGAGAGGACGGAGCATTGTTCCCACAGGACCGATCACCGATGGCCAATGGTTCCTTCCTACTTTGCCAAAGGTGGCTCAAAAATGTCAACGTCTTCCCTAGTCTGTCTATCCTAACGATATCCTTTCCCGCCTTTTCAAACCACTTCCTACTCCCCAGTACAGCTACCGTCCTCTCCTCTCTATTCCATGCCTCAAACATCTCCCTGAACGCTGGGCGGGGCGTGGTGAAACACCATCACCCGTTGTGCTCGTAGAAGTGAACCGCGTATATCTGCATCACAAGTTGTTTTTTGCACGCAGCCCCGTTTTCCGTAGTTTGATGGCGTGCCTATTGCCTTCGTGTTTGTTTCCTACGCGCTTGTTTGAGTTGGAACTCGCCGCGGCTCAAAACAACACGTCGCATCAAGAAGCTTCTTAGGATCCTGCGCGTTTCTTAACGTCTATCGGTGTATTTCCATGTATGACCACTACAGTTGTTGGTCATGGAATCCCTAGTTGGGCGTGGAACACCAAACAACCGCAGAAAGCCGTCAACAAGCGGAGCGTCCAACGGCCGGTCCCACGTATCCCTTCGCTGATCGTGTGTATTCGAAATCGAACGAGCACTATATATGCCTAGCTCTTGGCTTCCTTGTGTTGTACAACTTACATCCTACCGCGTCGGCGGCATGTAGTGTTGCAGAATCTGGTTCGTGGTGCGTGCAGTCATCAAAGGAGCAAGGTTGCCGCAGGTGGCACATTTCACGACGTGTTCCCTCTGTGAAAGCCCTCGTGCCATCACATCCAGCCGACGGCTGTTAGCAGACCACTTTGAATTGCGTGGCAAGATGCCTTTGACAACAGCCTGGTTTTCGCGCCGTCGGTAGAGGCATCTCCCCATCCCATCTGCTCGGCTGTTTCTCCATGCCGTGCTAATCTCGAGCCAGCCAAAACCGATGGTCATACTGCATGAGAACCACCGGCTCCTACGACCTTGTTCAGTTTGTTCTCGAAATTTGCGTTGATGATACACGCTAACCACTCGTGGCGGTTGCCTGAAAGGCGACGTGCTGTGGAGTGTGGCCGTTGCGTTGCATGTTAACCCAATAGTTGCTTCGCTTACCACTCGTCGTCTCAGTAGCTAATAAAAGATTTTTGTATTTTTTACATACTTGTTGATCGAATGATCCTTGGAAGCCAGTATCTTAACCCCCTCCTGTTCAACTCGCTCGCCCTTCATGCGTTGTCTATTTGTTTGCGTGCGGCTGTAACAGGCTTACAGCCTGCGGGATGCCATGAACACCCTCGCGGCCGACAAGCCGCAGGCGGCGGGCGTAGCCAAGGTTTTCTACAGGGACATCGAGCAGCTCACCGTGTACGCGCGCCAAAAGAACGGCCCAGCCTGCACCAAGGCCTACAACGACGCGCAGGAGCACCTCACCAAGTACCTCTCGCTCATCTAAGCTCGCCGAACGCGTTTCAGATTTCGTTGAGTGGTACTTAAGTTTTTGCTTTTTTTCTTGTGTTCTCCCTCTTTGTCGTCTGTTGTAGAGGACGGCTGTTCGATTGGCGCGGGGCGATGGCCAAGGAGGAAAATATGACGTTTTTTCTGTTTCTGGGCCAGCGAGCGAACGATCAGGGGCAAAAGCATCGAGGGGGCCAGAGGAAAGGGGCCAGTGTGTTGCCGGTGGGATATGTGATACACGTGTAGAGGTGTCCCGTGTTTTTGTTTTTGCCTTGGGGAGCGACAAGACCACCCTGGCCTGTTGCTGAGGCTGACCCCACTCTTCGTTCTTGGTTCGTGGTGGCGCCCCGTTTTACGCCGTGCGGTCCTGAGTGACTGCGCTCGACCTCGTCTGTCGCTTGTAGAGACGGGGATCATCTTTTGACCTGTGTTGATTTAGACAGCGCCTGAAAAAGATGGCATCCCTTTAAAAGTCATTTTACAAATCAGAAGACGCAGAGGTCACTTAAAACACCCCCCACCCCCCCGCCCTGTGGAAACCGGTCGCGGGCTCGTGTCTGGGTGTGTTGCGTGCGGGATCGCTTCACCAGAAGGGGGTAGTTTCTTGACCCTGCAGTGGTTGGGAGATGACTTGACTCGTGTGCAGACACGCCGGGGCGCCATCTCCCCAGACGTGGTTGCTCGATCATCACGCCGCGGGGCCTCGGGACCATTTATCTTTTTAAGCTGGAACGGGGATGTGTGGTGATTCTTTTGGTTCCGATTGCCCCATTTTTGGAAAAATATGGACGTTGCAAGCAAGGTTTTCATCGAGAACAATCGAAACGTCACAAATCATCAACCTACAGAGGTAGACTGCTGTGTGAGAGCTCCCTCAGCGGCTGCAGCGGCCGTACTCGGTTGGCGGAATGAGAGCTTACGTTCGAGTTCAAGCGGGGGGGTGTACGTGCATGGATGGGCGCATACGACCTGAGGGCCTGCTACAGATGCTTCTCTCTTTTCATTCTGTTCCACACGGGAATGCACCCGCCACCCGCCGTATGGTCGGAACAAAGGACATGAATACACACCTTTTTTTGTTTCGAGGAACATACATCCGAGCACGTTCCCCATACATTTTTCAAGCCCACTCTGACCCAAGCCAACGCCTGGGCGCGCAACTTCTAATCGCCTGCAGAGAGTTCGCCCACCCCAAGAAACATACGCTGTTGGTGCCCGAATGGGGGTTTGTCGTACACGGGAGCGGGAAGGCCAAATACCTGCGCCGTGCGAATGTGGAGCGCTTTCCACACAAGGACAAAGGTCCAGGGGCACCGTCCTCAGTGCTCGAGCGTGGAGACAAATCGTTTCAGGCCGCGAACTGTTTCGGGGGGAGCGGAACTTACACCCCACACACGTCGTTTGCTCTCATGCGGGAACCAAAATCGAAACTGGTGTGCGTGAATTTAAAGTGTGGCGTCTGAGGCCAGCCTCTACTCGTTCATTCCACTGACAAAGGAGGCAGGCGGCCACGAACAACAGATAACACGACTCTTCCTTGATTTATCTCACACTCGTTCCCGACGCAAACCAAGGACACCAACCACTACCCCCTGGTGTAACGGAAAATGATGACCGAACTCATACACACGCACGCGTTAAAGGACAACACAACGAACGAATCTAGAGCTCAAGGTGCTCGGTGGCCTTGCAGCGGGCGACGTAGTCCGACTTCTCCAGGCACCCGTCGCAGTCCACCCCCCGGTCTGCCAGGATCCCCTTGAGTTGCTTGACTCGCAGCTTGTTGTAGTCCATGTTCTCCTTGTCGACTTTGATCGCTGTTGTTGGTGCGTTGTATTCGACGGCGTGCGTCAAAGAGGGCGTGGTCAAGCGGGGGGGGGGGTGAGGCAAGCAACAGGCACGAAAAGTGGGTGGGCGCCGATAAAGGTATAGTATGTGCTCAACAACACAAAACTTTGTTATAGGAGGAGCGTGATCAGAAACCGAGCAGTGGCGTTTCGGTATTTGAGTCCTCCATGTACACACAGCCATTAACTTCCGCCCGAAAACTACTCAGATAAGTATGCATTTGTAGGCCTAACGTGTGGCCGTGTGACGGGTGCAACTACTCTCGAGATACCACAAGAGAACGCTGTCCAGCAGAATAGAGCAGCGTCCTCGATAATGAAGCCATTGTGAGAAAAAAGGAGGCGTGATCCTTGTGCTACTTGGGGACCTCGGCATCATGACAACAAAAGAAAACACAACAAAAAGACCTGTACTTGTACGCGGCAAGAGCGGTTAATATCACTTGGGCACTGAAAAGCCAGCGCCGAAAGAGCGGTCAGGTAGGCCTTTGCCCAACACCTGGTCGTGCTTCCTTTGAGTACACCCCCACCTCTACCCCGACGCCTCTCGCACTCACGGTATTTGATCTCGCAGACTTCTGCGTTGGATGCCTTGAGACGCTGGCAGACCTTCAACTTAGGCATACCCGTGGAGAAGGGGTGTGAAATCGTCTTCTTGATCGGCAAGAAATAGTAGCACTGGCACATGAAGAAATCCAAGCGGAAAAGTTGTGGCGACAGAGAGGGGGGGGGATTGAAATAGCGTCGCCTAGCACAGGAAGCATTCACAATTGCAGACAGTACTTCGAAGGACCACCGCAAGCGACGGAGGGATGCGTAAAATCCAGAGATGTAAGTCTTGGTCGTTTCCTAGATGGGGCGAAAGATGGGACATGCCCATTTCCCTCTGCGCAAAAAAGAGCACCGAGCACCGACATTAAACACAAATGCGTGCAAGATCCGGTCAACATCCCTGGCAAAACACACTTTCTGTGGTGACGGTGGGGTATGCGAATGCCGAGACAAAGCGTCATCACGCCCAAGGTATTGTACGCGCAGCAGTGGCAGTAGGAGGCATAGAACCGTCTAACCTATACGCTCATCCAATTCTGAGCACCAGCGGACCGTGTCTACATTGGCCCGAAGAGAGGGAGTTTTATGTGCTTGCTCTACATACACCCTAACCCCGAGCGCAACAATCTGTAGTTGCGACAGCAATCTCCACAGAGCTACACCCATGTAGAAACACCAAAGTGCTCTTGGCTGCGCTGTGCTCGATTCTGTAGACTTGAGGCATTTGGTGCTACTTGTCTACGGTTGAGGAGGCCTCCTTGTGAGTGAGGTGCTGCGAAGCAAGCACCAGCAGCGCTGGCCTACTCTCTCAAAAAAAAAAAACGACGGGGCGGCAACCGAAACCTCTTGGCAGGAGTCTCGTGGTGGAGCACGTCCGTATCGAACACACAGGTGTGGAGGAATCATTCGCCGTTTTTCTTAGCGTGCGGACTCTTTACTTTCCCAGACCAAGGTTGCTTCTTTCTCCCCGGAAACTGAGGTCTTAAACTACAGCTACACTTTCCAATCTGGCAGATTGTAGCCACTTAGAATTCCATTTTGTGCAAGTCCATACGCCAAATGTCTTTCATCATCTCCTTGTGTATCCCACACTGACCATCTTGTCGTCCCGTGACGAGAGCCGTTGGTCGCAGAAAGCATCGATGGCCGCTTCGATCTTATCCTTGTTTTTGCGATCCGCCGCGGGCATCGACTCGCTGATCTGTTCGAGCACGTTAACGCAAACTGCCATACGCCGCACAAAAGTTGCAACAAAGGACAAGTCGAGCGGTATTGGGAACCGAGCCGCGTGTGGCCGTGGGGCGGGTAGGAATCATAGGTAAGCTGGAAACGTTGTTTGAAAATGTAGCTATATACTCAATTCCAGAAATCACGATCGAAGCATGGATAGCGTGGAGAAGTTGCACAGCAATAGATGGTTGAAGGTGTGGACTAAGAATTTGGAAGTTAAAGGCGACGAGGGGAAGGGTAGCACCGACAGCGGTGGCAAGCTCAATACTTGTATTTGTGTTCAAAGCTGTGGCACTGCCGCAAGAAAACTACTTCTAGTGTACAACGAGCGAAGTACGCAGATCGTGTATCACAGGATTGAAAGGGCACTCTCTTGGGGCAACAACAAGTTTGACACGTATTCCATCCACCGTAGTGCAGGGTCGGTGCTAACCCTCGAACCGGATAGTCCACCTTCCACTTTCCACTTGCAAGCATCTTCAAGGACGACAACGTAGGCAAGAGAGGCCGAGACACTCCTACCGTATGCATGAGACAGTCATATTGACACATACCCAGAATTCCCCCCCCTCATCGCAATGGGTTTCGTCTAGCTCTCGGCAGGATTCTACATCCTCCTACATACTGTTGTACCATTCGCGGAAATCGAGCGCGTAAGCTCGTCAAAGGGTTCCATACGGTATCTTGCGTCATCGACAGTGCACAGTACGTGACTACTACTGTGGTAATGACTAATCCTGCTGCGACATACGGAGGTTTTCCTGCATTTGGCAACAAAAGGTATTGCATGATATGTGGCGGGTTGAACGACGGCATACAGATCGGTCAGTCGCACACGCTGGCTATCAGCAAACCTCCTTTGCTCCCCGGTACCGCTATGCGACTTTGGTACCGCCGTGTGCGACAACATACCTTCACATTCTTTAGGATCCGCTCGTGGGGCGGCTGCTGTCAACGCGCACAACACCGCAGAGATCGCAGCTAACAATTGGAACTTCATCGCCAATATTCCTTCCTGCAGACAAAGGCGAACAGGGAAACAACGTGTTGCAGCAGTTAGCTACTGACACCGCACACGCGTGGGGTTGCGGAAACGCAACTAGAGTTGCGCTACGACATACACATGCCCGCCGGCAGGCGGAGACGATACGCTGTACACACACGACCGCTCGATCCAAAAAACACCAGGACCTTCGCATCACAGGGAATCGACACCCACACTCCCCCGACGAGGCTGGAGTACAGAGCATCGCTACCAACATCATCTCGCTGCTCTAGGACAAGGGTGTCTCTATACATACTGCCGAGCCAACCGCGTTTGTGGTTTGGAAGTGTGCACACGTGCACGCAGCCGATCGTTGTGCCGCATCTGTATGGAAACAATGGTGACTGAAACGACTGCACCTACCTCGTTCTTGCTCGTTGCCTTTTACCGATCACCGGTGGAAGAGCTGGCTTACGGCGAGGAAGCAGAAACAGCAGTGGAACGGGTGCGTGGTGTCTCTAGCTCTCTAGCTCTCCACTCTGTCGGCTCTGCGCTCTCGTGGAATTGCTGTCTTCTGATTCGTCCACCTACACAGCCCGTTAAGTAATCCACGGAGCCCCCTGACACGGGTACGTTTCATCCGGCAAAAATCTTTTTTCGTAGGGGGCTACCCCCTTGCACACTACACGTTGGTTGACACTTGCCCTACTCCTGCTGTACTGCTGCTGCTCGTTCCACGCGAAACCCGCCCACGCGCTCCATCTGTTCACCGCCGTCCGGAGGGAACTGTTTACAATGGAGAAAGAGAATGTGGAGGTTGCCTCGTCGGCGGAAGCGCGGCCAAAGCAACCGTCAGCAGCAGCAGCTAGTGATGAATCCACTGCATCTTCTTCTGCCTCAAGCTCTGCAGCCCATATGTTTGTCTTCTCCAACAACAAGGCAGGCATGGGGAGTGTGGACAAGGAGAGGGTCAATCGCATCATCTACGAGATGAGCAAGAACTCATCCTACTTTAAACAGGCTAAGCTTCAGGACGACAAACTTGATCAGAAGGTATGTATCATGCGTGTGCTCAATGTGGCGGTTTGAAATTCGCGAATTCGCGCTTGTCTCGCGGTTTGGCATGCGAACCGGCTCTCTTTGTGTTTTGTTTTCAAAGTGTGCGGGTGAAAACAGTTGGGAGTTGGGAGGGAATTTACGGGTTCGGTCATTCACCATTGTTATGTGTACGCGCTTGGTTTGCCACGATGGCCAAGTCAACAGTCAGTACAGCGTATTTTGTGAGCGGCAGTACCATCTCTGTTACAGCAGTACATTCGCACTCCCGCGTCCTCAAACGCGTAGAACGCGTTTCATCGACTGCTCATGGTAGCTAATGCACCGCCATGTCGTGCATGGCATTGTGCCGCCGCACTTATTTTCAGGTGGCAGAGATGAAGGTGAAACTCAAAGCACTGGGCACCGTTCGCAAGGCCCAGCGTACTCGCCAGGCGGACAAGATAGCGACGGAGCTGGAAGCACAGCGACAGCTCGACGAAGTCTGTATGGTGATAGACATGGACATGTTTTATGCGGCCGTCGAAGTCAGGTCAGTTATACCGACCACTTCTGCCAACCCGACCGAAGTTTGTTTATTGTTGGGGGAACCTGTTCGGAACGTGCGTTCGCGGGGTGTGATATCGAAAATCGAAGGGCCAGGGTTGCTCTGCATTCCTTCGAACTCAGCACATCCCGGCATGCCGTCTCGACGGTACTTTGCTGTCGATTATCGTCAAACTACGGCAGTGCCGCGAAAGGGGAGGGGTCCCCGCTTTGCCGCGCCGCTACATCGTCGTGGTATCCCCTGGAGACATGCTTGCATGCTTGCATGCTAATAGTACATCGGCTGTCTAGGCTCGAGAACAACAACCAGGGCGAAAGACATTGTGTACGAAAAGTACCTCGTGCGTGACCCTGTGTATGATGAGTTTCCGAACGGATAGCCTTGTGTCGAGGGTTGAACTCGCTGCTTTTAGACCAGTTTTATCCTCGACTGGTCTGGCGTCTGATATCACGATAACCATGACAATGATAACACTGCTTCACTCAGAGATCGGCCCGAGCTCGCGGACAAGCCGGTTGCTGTTGGCGGCGAAAGCATGATAAGCACGACGAACTACCAAGCCCGGCTCAAGGGGGTCAGGAGCGCTATGCCGGGCTTCATCGGCAGAAAGCTTTGTCCCGAGCTGGTGTTCGTCAAGCCGGACTACGAAAAGTACACGGTGGTGGCGGAGCAAATACGGGAGATTTTCCGCGAGTACGACCCCCGCATGCGCGCTTACAGCCTGGACGAGGCCTACCTGAACGTCACCAAGGTGTTGACTGAGAGACTGGGGTTGGACGGGTCGAACGCTCAGGCAGGGGTGGCGGCGCCGGCGGCGGCAGCGGGTGCATCGGAACATGTTTGCTCGGGCACCTACGAGGCTGAAGCGGACACGAGCCGGCGACCAAGTATGGGCTTAAATGTAACGTACCCAGAGAAAAGGTACGAGGGGGACGAGGAGGACGACGAAGAGGCGAGAGATGGCCGAAGCGGGGAGAGGAGGAGCCCAAGAGAAACGCGGCGGATAAGGCTGTTTGAGGCCGCTCGAGCCCTGGCGGAAGAAATCAGAGGGAGGATAAGGGAAGCAACGAAGCTCACGGCGAGCGTCGGCATCGGTCCGAACTTCATGCTGGCAAAGGTGCGCCAATGAGCAGCTGGGCAGTAGATATAGTACGCACATCCCGTCAAAATACGAAAACTGCGTCAGGTTTCTTGCGGTGGCCCAGATGGGCCTCACGCATCGTTGGAAATGGCCGTGAAGATTATTGCCCTTGTTTCTTGGCGAGCACGCTTGGCCGACGAATATCTGAGAACGGCCGAAGTCTCAAAATTGTTAGAATCGCCTCCCGACGCACCCGCCCGATCTGGCTGTTTCGTTGGAACGCAGATAGCTTCAGACTGGAACAAGCCGGACGGACAGATGTGCATAGGGGGTGACCGTGCGGAGGTGCTGCGGTTCCTGCACGATCTTCCTGTCCGAAAGGTGAGCAACTACCTTATGCAGCGTTTGATGTATTTGGCATGACTGCAAAGGTTTCTCTGCGGTTCGCGTTGAAGTACGTGAAAGCCCCCCTTCGAGGAGTGCAGCCTTGTCGATGTATATGGTGTGGATGTAGGCTGTTGATCATGTGCGATTGGACTTTCCGGTATGTCATTCCAGCCTCTTCTCGGTGGCTGCTGGTGGGTTTCGACGGTGAGCACCAGAGAACCCCCTGGGTGTTACTCGCTAGGGCGTGCCCACGAGAATGTGTTGTAGCTGCTCTTTCTTGTTATTTCGACCTTGTGCGCTTCCTGTTCCACCGCACTACAATTTCGCTTTGGGCCACCACACGTTTCAGTCAGTGCGCCCGAACATGCGTCCTACTCACAACTGTTTCTCACTTCTTCTTCCGTACACGCGTGTGCTTGTCTGGTTGGCTGCTGGCGCAACGCACGCTTTTGCTCTCGCACAGATCGGTGGCGTGGGCAAAGTGCAAGAGAAGTGCTTGAGAGAGGCGCTCGGCGTTGTTACCTGCGGGGATCTGTTTAGGGAGCGGGGCTCTGTCATCCATGTCATGACCCCGCACACATCGCGATGGCTGATCAAGGTACACAAACAGTAGGTTCTTGGACGTTTGGGCGCCGTGTGTGCTTCCAAATTCCGGTGCCTGTTTGCCAGTTGTGCGCGGTACGTTGTCCCGTATGGTATGTAAAGTGTTGTGGTGTTTGTTTACGCCGGGATAGACTCTCTGCGCGTTGTACAGGCCCATGTTTGACACCCTTCTTTCCTCCACTCCTTGTGCTGTGCCCCTTTTTTTCGACCTCGCGCCCATCCCTTTGCAAGGCTTCGCTAGGCATCGCCTCCGCCGATCATGACGTGGCAACTGAACAGGCGCAGGCGGTGGGTGCCGTCACTCGCAAGCAGATCAGGCGAGTGCTTCCCAACAATGGCGTCGTTATTCCTACCGAGATTTTGGCGATTGTCCTAAGAGCGTGTACTTGCTGGCTGGGCGGTGGGTGAAGAGAATACGCCGTGTTGTCGGTCGAAACGCTTGTTTTTCAAGCAAGTGTTGAGCATGCTGCATAAATTTGCGCACAGTATCGAACTTGACCAAATTGATGTAGTAGTAGTAGTAGTAGTAGTAGTAGTAGTAGAGTAGATGTTGTTGTTGTTGTTGTTGTTGTTTGTTGTGAACTTTCCGACAAGTGAGGAAATGGGCCCCGATGACTCACTGTTTTTTTTCGGATGAGCATGCGTAGCGGAAAGGACAGGCCTGCTAACCCGACGCGGGGTTTGTTTGGTGGAGACATTCGCTTGCACGGAACGCAGCGGATTCAACATAACGATAATATGGTCTTGCTGTCTTCGACAAGTGTGAAATCTCGTTTACTTTTCCCAAGAACGGCGGGCTGTCTACTCTCGGTACTTACTTCATACCAGAGTTGGCGAAAAGCAACGACGCTCTGTAGCAATTCGTACGGCATCCAACTGCTTTGTGGGAGGCCTGTGTGTGCTTCAATATAAGCTTTGTGTCGTTGCTGATGTTGTGGAGTTCGTTCTTCTGCTCGGCTCACGAAATTCAGCAAGGAGCGGACCTTCGGCGAGCTGTCGGCGCCCAGAGACCTCTTAAACAAGTGTCGAGAGATCTGCGACTCCCTCGCGGCCGGTGAGTCTCAAGCGACTTCGGGATATTTGGCCATACGTAGCCGCTCTTTCTTTTGCGGAGGTTTTTGAGCCGTCGTGCTGGTGATGCATTTTCGTTTCGCTGGTCTTTCGTGGAATCATGGTGAATCGTCCCGTGGGTCCATACCGCCTGTGGTTGTTGCGATTGTTTACCGGCGGTATTGTTCTTGCACCTGTCGAAGCACACGCCGCATCACGTATTAATCTCGTGGCGGGGGTAAGCCCACTTTCTGTTATTGGAGACAGCAGTGGGTCTTTCTGTCTGTTCGCGCCCGTTTTCATTTTCCCACCGCCGATGTTACGATGTTACGATGTTACGATGTTACGGCGATCGGCAGAAAGGCCTGTCTATGCTATAATAACAAGGTTTTTCGAGATACAGCAGTTTATCGCTATGTATGTCAAGGCAACGATGGACTTGTTCGCACCAAGCCATCCCTAACTCTTGACGTCTCGCCTTGCGTGTGAGTCACCTGCTACCTTCCCCCGGCCGCTTGGGAAAAAACATGTTCGATCGTGCACCCCGTGGGCGTTCGTTGTCCCCCCTAGAAATGGCAACCAAGGGGCTCGAGGCCAAAACCGTCGGGCTCAAGGTCAAGACCACCAAGTTTCAGGTCCGCACGCAGGACTCCACGGGCAACGCGTACGTCAGCTCGGCGGACGACCTGTTCTCCGCGGCGTCGGCCCTTCTCCAACGGGAGATACAGGGCGCCGCCGCCGCCTCCGCCCCGGGGGGGAAGCTGCGCCTCCGGCTGATGGGGGTCAGGGCGTCCGGATTTCGGGGCCAGGCCGGAGCCCCGATTTTGCCGGGACAGGCGACTCTCGACGGGTTTCTTTCCTCGAAGGCGGCCGAGGGGGGGTGTCAGGGGGAGGATGAGAGCGGGAACGACGGCAAGCGGCAGCAGAGGGAGGAGGAGGCGGACTCGGCGGGGGGGGCTGAACAACAACCCCCGGGAGGGTTGTCGCGCCCGTCGAGACCAACGCCTGCTGCGATGGAGCATCCGTTCGTCGGCGGTGGTCAGGGCCGCCCTGGTTCTCGTCCGCGAAGCAAGGAACTACTGCGGGGGGTGCAGCCGGCGACGGGTATCCCGCGTAGCGCGTTGTTAGCGACAGCGGCGGCGAACGTTTCTTGTCCTGTTTGCGGGGAAGAGCTAGGTGCAGCGTCCAACACGGCGCTGAATCGCCACCTAGACGCGTGCTTGGGAGTGTGTGCACCCGCGGGCGAGGGGGAGAGGGGGGGAGTGGGTGGTGGTGGGACCGGCCGTCGGAGATCGAAGGAAGAGGCCTTCCCGAAGAAGCGCGCAAAGGTTTCGAGCTCGGGGATCGAACGGTTTCTCACACCAAAGGAGTTAGTGTAGTGTAGAATTATTGTGGCGACGTGCCTTTGTGCATGTAGAGAGGTGTTCGTTGCTTTCATACCACCATGTGTACAATTTTCTGGCCATGTGTTTCGCTGTGCCAGTTTTGTACATCTGCTCTTGTCTTTGCATAATCGTCAGTGGACAAGCGGTCTGAGGGAAGGAAGAAATATTCATCCAAACCCGTTTGGACCGTTATATATCTGGGCTCGTCTTATGCGTTCTCAAGGGAATGTAATGGCTTGGCTTCTCGCAAGACAACGCGGTGGCAGCACGTACGTATATTGTGGGGGTGTTTGATTTGCTGTCAAGTCTATCGGAACGAGGACCGAACCAGACGCCAGACCGTCGATGCTCAGTTTCCGATTTCGCCGCTACACCGCCGAGCATAAGATACTGCTGCGTGATGCTGCAGTGTCTAGAACCCCCCACGGAGGTGTGGTATTTTCGTAATCTGCATTGATAAGACACAATGAAAGGCCGTTTTGCGCATCTACCTTACAGCAGTACAATACGTAGCTGCAGACTACGATGTTCATTCTGTTGCATCACACACTACATCTGATGCACGTGAAGCAAACCACAACAGTACGAAAAACCGGTATGGCTAAAGCCCCTTCTAATACGTAAACTTGGAGTATTGCATGCAGTCAATGGACACTTTCGAAAGTCGGCCTTCTTATTCAAGTTCTTTACTTGCCCACAAGAAAGAACGTCTCTCTCTGGAAGGTATCCACACAGATATACACTTGTAGAGTCTCCAGCACATCATTGCAACGGATTTAGCAATGTGTGACCTACCTGCGTCCGTACTGATCTCTGAGCAATGCACATCACTTTTATCGTTTGCGTGTGCCACACAGCAAGTAAGTACAATAGGAGTCAAGGTTGACAGCAGATATGACAGAAGTGATGTGGTGTGCGACGTTGGGGCAACCCCGCCCCCCGCGAAAAACACGCATGATGAAGCTGTGGAAACCGAGATATTCGCAAAATATGGTCCAAACCAAAAAGCTCACAAACTGGCGAACAGCCCCCCTGCTTCCCAGCGCAATACCGCACTCAGCGCGAACGCTGAGGGAATCACCACCGCATACCCGGCATACTGCCAGCAAAGGACTGCAGGTAGGCTTCAAATAATGTTCATGCTGTGTCGGTGTCAGGTTTTGGGTGGGTCCGAAAACTCAGATTTGTCGCCCGAAACAGTCCGTCGTTGCATATCAACAGTCAAAGACATGGAGCACTTCATGACCTGGTGTGCCATACACTGCTGTTGTGTTCTGCTGTGTCCCGACACGACCTTGAGTTGTGGCCAGTTTCTCTGAAATGATTACCTTTCCACGACAGTGGTAGCGAGCACGGAGGGACTTCAACACACCCCTGTAGCCTCCGTTTGTCGCATGCGGACTGCTGTGCAAACAATCGCGCCCTCACATATTCCACCTTCTTCGCTCTAAACTCAAACGGCACCCTTCCGTCTCCACCGATGGAATGCCCACAGCTGCATGTAGGCGGCTTTTCAGCTACGGGTTTACAGCGGTACTGGTTCGTTTAGGTGCCATCGCGTCTGCAGTCGAAATGGAACACGGCGATGAGATGTGCGTTAGCCTCGTACTCATGATGCACCATGAAGAAGCTACAAGTACCTATTGCGGCCTCCATGGTTACACCTCGTACACCCCAGCCGAAACGATCCGGGCTTCCGTCTGCAGGATGAACGTAGATTCGTAGAACATCAATGCACCATTTCCAAGGAAATACAAGGAAGCGTATGTAGGCGACGGCGAATGATACCCGTGGCGTTGCTGGAGATACAATAGTTATAGTTCGCCGTTTGGTCGGACGCTAGGTTCGAAGTTAGCAGAGTACAGTAGAGACATCAGCCACGCCTAGCCCAACCTTTCGTTCTCTGGCTCCTGGTGCCTGCCGCACAACACAACAGCAGCACCCGTACGACGAGGAAGGCCGCAAACGCACGGATCGGGACGAGGACTACGTGCGTCGGAACCGCACACAGCATTGAGCTTGGAAGAGAGGGTGGACAACACTCAAGAGGGAGGGAAAGAGAAGCAGGACAGGGGGAGGCGGGAAAAGGTTCAGTAAGGACTAACAAGAATCGTTGTTGTACAAGAGCGACACAACCAGGAGGAACTGCTGTAGGCAGGCTGGAGCATGGAAGACGGAGGGCTCTTGCACGAGCGACGGATTCTATTTGATGTATTTGGCGTGTCAGAGGACGATGGGGCCTACGTGCTTATCGCCGGGCTGATAATGGGAGGCTTGACCTTCACGGCGTGCTGCTACTGCAAGGTGTACGACCCCTTGCGGAACTGGTCCATCAAGACGTACAACCGGTGTTGCAAGAAGCAGCCCAAGGCCGCGGCACCGCCACCACCAGAAGCCGCGATGGCGGAAGAGGTGAGTGCATGTGTATTCACCGCAGCTCCTCTCCGCCCCTGACGCTATCCCAGTTGGTTTTGGTGTTGCTGCTAACCTTGTCAAAACTTGAGTTCAATATCCCTGTGCATGCAGTACGTTCACCGCCGTATCGCGTGCTTGCCGTCGAGACGAAAAAAACATAGTTTCGTGGTCGCAGCCAAAAGTCACGAGCATCACGTAGGGAGGCTGAGCTGCTGTTCACACATGCACATGCGGCAGTAAGAAATGCTGAGCCATTAAATTATTTGCTGATGGCGACAAGAAAAGCCACGTATTTTCATGTCGTCGCCGAGAAGATGAACAAAATTCCAGATACGCCACAGCGGTGTCGATCACCTTGCCCACAGCTGTGTAAGGACACACAAAGGAACGCCGACCACCCGTCAGTTTCTATCTCAGCATAGAATTACACAACTGCTGTAGCATTGCGTTCATTGAGTTTCTCTCCCTCCGGTCCGCGGAGATGCAGTATGTTCGGGAACGATTCGGGCAAAGACTCAAGGAAACAGACAAAATGGGCGGGCGATAATACATCTAGAGATCTTCGAACTGCCTTCGCAGTCAAGTTTGGGGTGGAAGTAGAGAGTGGGCTTACTTATTTCGTCTTATCGTGTGCATGATGACTGTCTATACCCTTGTCCTCTAGACATCCACCCATGGCCTGTACGGCAGAGTAGCTGTTGAGCCACCGCCAAGGAAGACCCTCGTCGCCACGGAGTTCCCCACACTTTTCCCCTCTATCACACAATTGGGGCGGTAGATGCTTTTCGACTCTCTCTACAAGTGCTCTCCGCCCGTCTTGGTCTGTCCGTCATGCCTGAGTTTGTTTTGTTCCATTCGGTCAGCTTGCGGTCGTTTGATCGCGCGCTGTTTGCCTTCTCATTCCGTTGTCCTCTGTTCTGTACTTTTTTTATGATCTAATTGTAGTGACTCTTACTCTCCCCACCCACGTGCTTTTGCGCCCTCTGATTGGTCGAGCGTTGGTTCGGGCGGACGATTCCTCTACAGCACCCTCTCTCTCTATCGTATTCCAACAACGCGGCGCAGCCGCGTTCTCGCCGAGTTCGCGGCCGCTAGGTGGTGCGTCGGTCGTGGGTTAGGGTTAGAGTTGAGTTGGGATGGGTCGGGTCGGCCACGGTGTGTGACGCATCCCGTGTGCGGAACCTAGGTTCAACATCCGGCCAGACCCAAAAAGTCACTACCAGACCGTAGATAGACCTCCCTCTGTTTCGCTCCCCAACAGCACAGGAAACTAAATAGAACCTTTCCCACACACTATTTATACAATGACCCCCTTTCCCTTCCCGTGTGGCATGACCAATTGCGTTCGGGTAATTGTAAATATTTCCCATACATGGTGGCGATGACGCATACCATACCACACACGACGGGCGACGACAACCAACCGGAACCTCTCCGCCGCTCATGACGCTCGCAGCGCCGGCACTGGTATCTGAACCAGACGCTCCAGATCGATCGCGCAGACCGAGACGAGCTTGGACCGCAAGGCGCGAGGACGGGGTTGAAGGGGGGCTGGTACGGAGCACGAAATGGCGGCTTCGACGTGTAGTCTCATTTTTTTCACTTGCGCGTGTGCAGAAGATGAAAAATAATAGCGATCCATCCATAGAAAACAGGAGAGTGCACCCGGACGTCGTGCTTTTCGCCGTTCAGACTTGTTGCAGAGTTCGATCGTGTTTGGGAGTGATGAGGGGCGTCGGCGCCAGCGACAGCAACAAGATGTGTGCTGCGATGGATTTGTTTCGTTGTCGGGCGGTAGGGACTCGTTGGAATTTTTCGTCTAGCGCTCCCGACCCTTGTGATTCTGTGTTTGTAATATTTGCAATATCCATGGCGGCCGGCCGCGATCCGAATGATGCGCACCATCTCCCCACTTTGTAGGTGTAAGCTCACCTGTTAATTAGGGTCCCCGAACGGGGAGACGCGCATAGCGGTTATTTTGTCTTGCCGTTAGCTGCCGTCTATTCTTATTTTACTCTCATGTGTTTTTGTTTTTCTCTAATCACCTGCGTTACGCCCTTTGTCGGGCACCGGGCGTGGATAGTTTGTCCGTACGTGAGCCCCTCCACGGCGAGAATTTTTTTGGTATTTGTTGTGTTTGTTGTAAGGATTAAAACGGCGTCTAGTCATTGTTTTCTTCTTGTTTGTCGCTCCCTTTTTCGCGTTTGCATGACAGCGATAGAACCTGAGAATTGGTGTGAGACGCTTGTGATCTGGGTGGAGGGCGAGTTTTGACATGTGTTTCTGGGTAAAAAAATGTTGAAGCCGAGGACAAAGTAAAACACCCACCTAGTTGTACCGCTCTTTCGTGCAGGCAAGACCCTGAGACAAACCGAAAAGGCAAGACAAGCCAAGACACTGCGCGCAGCGCAGGCACCTGTCTTCGGGATTGCCTCATATTTTTCGTCACGCGACCACTGTACCCGGTCTTTTGGTTTGTAGTTTGAGCTAGGAAGTCGCAGGAGGCTCAGTCGCTTCCAGCCAACAAACCACAACTTCTGCGACATGCCCGCGGGGGATGGTGCGCTGGAACTCCACCAAATCTTTCCATACTCAACCTTACTCAAGAAGGTCCTAGGGATCGATCACCGCACGAGCTACCGTTGACTCCGCAAGGGAAGAAGGGCGGTGATATGTACAACCCGCTTGTTTCAGGTCTCAGAAAGTGTATTTTTGTTTGATTGGCAAAGAAGAAGTTTTGCCCCGCAACCCACAAAAGCTTGACACCCCGAACGTAGCACACGAGCGCCCACAAACAAAACACTGGCACCGTACAACTTGGGCTAGGCTTCGATAGAGCCTGAAAATTGTCAGGCTAAACAACTTTTTTCTATGAGTGGTCAGTCGTCGTCGCAAAGATATATCACCAGTCCGAAGGGGTGGGCCGGCTCGAAAAACAAGACGCGTTCGATCAGTGAAGAGTTGCCCACCTGATTATAGACTTACATCTTTCTAAATTTGATAATATACCAAGTCCTCCCAAGTAATTACAGAGAGACGGCTGCTTTCATCACAACACCAGGAAAATATGAAAATCTCACACAAAGGACAATACACAAACGAACGTGTAATGTACTCCCACGGGGTGGTAACCGCTGGTGGTACAGACTGCCTAAATATGAATAAAACGACAACCGCTTGCGCGTTTATATCCAAGGCTCACACCTTGGACTTACGAACAATAGCTATCCCGAGCAAGGAATGCCACCATGAACGAACATGTCTGCTAAATATTTACATACAAAAGAAGTTTTCTTACCAAAATACACGGATCGACAAAACACTAGCACGTCCCCTCTCTCTACGGAGGAGGAGGGTGATCCTTGCTACCACAAACCCGTGTCGGAATGAGCCTCAACTCAAGGCCGAGTAAATCATCCGCCAAACAAAGCCGGAGGCAACAAATTTCTTGCCCAAAAGGTCGCCTAGAGTCACGCGAAAAGGATCACGACCCTCACGTTAAAAGTAGCCAGCAACCAGGACAGAGGTGCAATTATTGTTGTCATCTTGGTGGGCGGCGACAGGACGGAGTCGGGCCACGGGCTCTTGGCTTCGTCGGTGCCATCTTTTGCGGCACCTTCTTCAACGCCCTGCGATGCGGCGATGCCTGCGAACCCCGTTGCTCCCCATGGTTCTCTCGGCGCTGCTTTGTTGACGAGAGCATTCGGATTCGAAAAAAACATGAACGTGTGCAAGTAAGTATGATTCTTCTCCGTGAGCAGTAGTACCGGGTGTGGACCGGTGGTATATCGGTGGGTAACGACTTGAGTGAGGGTGGCAATGGCTGTTTTCTTCCTACAGAAACAACCAGGGGACGGGGGGTGGGTGGGTGGTACCGGGACGCACAGCTTTCGTTTCTTCTGCTGGTTTCCTCGCATGCCTCGGCGTCCATGGGTTGTTGAATGGCCACACGACATCAAGTCTTCTGCGTTTTGTCGGATGATAAAACGAGGCCGCGGAAACCTTCGACTTGGTCTCACCGTCCAGATGTCCGCCACTTCCTTTCGAACCACTGCGCGCAGATGCTGCCCCCTGCTGGCAGGGAGAGGTCTCAGTTGCCTCCTAGTCTGTCCAACCTTCAAGGCGTGGGCCAACACGCGGGCCTCCTACGATTTGTCATCAACACGACGAAAAACAACAAGAGGCTCCTTCTCAGTGAACATTTTTTGGCTGGGAAAACGAATAGGCGACTCAAGCCAAGGCCTACGAGAGTCCATTTACAACGTCACACTCGCTAACACGAAAGAGAACCTCGATGTGCAAGTAAAGCATTGTGCAGAGTAAACGCGAACACGTACGTGCGACCTCACCTGTCATTGTTCTCTACTTGCACTTGGAGGTAGACTAACGGCCAACATCTGATTATCAACCACAGCAGCAACATGCCTTTCCCATTTTAGCTTCCTCCTCGCGAAAGCCACATGGAGAACATGCTGCTTCCTGTACACGGGATAAGAATTACAGTAAGTACGTACCCAGCGGGGGCAAAAGCTGAGCCACCCACAGTTATTGCTGCCTCGTTCCTTCCAGCACGCTTCCAAGGGAGGGCATCACCAACCGCCCTAAACAACACCACCCTCACCCTCTTGCGCAGCAGCTCATGTTTCCTCGCCTGGTCATCGCTGCCGTTCAAGCTTTTGGAGGCGTATTTGCTGCAACCCCCCTCCTGGGACAACTGCTCCTTGTGTCCCCCGCCCCCCTTCCCCTTGTCGTTGCCGCCGCCGCTGTCCCCGCCTTTGAGCGCAAAGGTGCTCATCATCAAGGATCGCACCAGGCAATCGAACTGGTCTTCCAGGCCGCCCACCGCGCTCCCCGGTGGCTGTTGCTTCATGCTCTCGAACTCCCGGTTGAGCACGTGCCTCCGGTAGACCACGAGGTTCTGGCACAAGGTCACACCCAGCGAGTAGAACGCCTGGGGTATAATGTGAACAATATGCGCACGAGACGGACGACCGGTCGGTGCCGTGAAAGTCAAAGTGGAATGAGCTTTGTTGGAATAAGCCAGCTTCACTTGGAATGCAGTCTATGGGGTGGACTATATAGCTGCTGGCACAAAAATCGAGACGATCTGGATTGTGTGCGTCCTCGAACACGTTTGGCGGAAGTGCACGTGACTCCTCAACCGGTATGTCATGGACGAAGGACGCTCTGGCCCAAATACCTAAAGCTCGAACTTGAAACAATCATGGACTGAACGGATCTGGTCGACTCGTTTGGTGCACGTATGGCAGCGTGGGACTTCGAACATGGACAACATGGACAACACTAACCATGCGCCCTGCCTGAAGCAACACGAGTGGTATAGCGAGCAGGTTTGACAGCCCGGAAACCGAACATCACGTCTCCTTGGTTGTGCTCTCAAAGTCGATCGATACGCCAACAACTCACAGCTAACTGCTGTGGCTCGAGAAACCACCACCCCCCCGTAACAACATGGTAATAATTTCCCTTGCTTGCGAATGACCGGAATCTGCAACAGTTTTGGATATTTCTTATTTTGCAGTTTTGGGGACGCAATATGCAAGTGGTCGTCCCGAAAACATTTTTGTCACGGGTGGTTTTCTGTAGTGGGCTTTGGGGGGCGCAGCATCTCCAAAGGTGCTCCCTCTTCGCCTTGGCATCGGCACCAGGGTCCATGCTCATGAAGACATCTCCGGCGTACTCCCGTGGGGGTTGTAGTAGGTGTAGTAGCAGTCCGGCCGGGGGGGGAGCTCCGGCACTCTTGTGTGTGCTGCAAGTGCATACCTGTTGGTGTTGATAGTTGCGGAAGGCGATCTCCCCGTGCCCCAGCGCCTCACGAAACTCGTCGATGGTCACCTCGCCTACGTAAATAACGTTCGAATCGTTCTTTCAGGGCTGTTCGGTGTTTGGCAGGGATGATCCTTTGTCCGCGAAAAAAAACAACTCGGTCTTACGCGCTTGAGGCTAAGGATGGACTGACCCCCCTCTCGCGTGAAAGAGCGACAGCTTCTACAGAGGTACATGTTTTGTGCGTCCGCGAGTAGTTGGAGCTGTTCAATTGAGAGAGGCGAGACAGCCGGGTTGGTAGGAACTGCGGATCGGCGGCGCTACTTGTAACGAGAACCTACATCTGATGCAAGATCGGCAAGCGACACGTACGAATCGCGAGGGTTCCGCAAGGTATGAAGCGCAATACGTTTGGTACCATCATTGCTCCAGAACCGCCCGCTCCATGCCGGAAATCGTGGGAAATATGCATATCTCTATCTTGAAACCTCCCTTCTGCTTAGGCTGAGCAGGGTCGAGGTGAAGCGAACGGGAACAAGACGTAGGCTGGGCCATGTTTGATCGACAAGAACAAGTCTCCTCACCTGAGCCGTCGCTGTCCATGAACTCGAAGTGTGCCTCGAGCTGCGCCCTCGTCTCGTCCGTGAGCTTTCCCGTCGCCTTGAATGCCTTGGCCATCTCTTCCAGCTCGATTTCTCCGGAGCCATCGGTGTCGAACATGTTGAACACGTCGATCACAATCTGCTTCCTGGGACTTGGGGGACTGGTGTTGGTCCTGAAAAGCATGTTCGAACGCGTGTGTGTTTTATTACATAGCATCGATCGCGCGCTAACCGGCTGACTGATGAAAATACGTCAGTCTTTTTACACCTGGAATTAAAACAAAAACACGTCTTGTGGAAACCAGGATATAGGTATCTCAGTAGTAGGGACGCACATACAACCGTAGAGATCCGCGACCCTAGCAACGACGTTCTCGAGGTCTGAAGATCTTTACAACGAAAAGACCCTCCGTCTGCTGTGATCAGCCGGAGGATGGAAGCGGGTCCCTGAGGCTCACTCTGTCACCTTTCGACCTAGCAAGGCCGACTAACGTCAGCCACGCTTGGCCATTCCTTGCCACATTGCAATAAGAGCGAAACTACCTCCGTTGGTGAACGGTTATTCACCACTTCAGGGACCTTCACTCATAACGGAGTAAGGGTATTCTCATTTTTCTAGAAGTCATCGGACTTCCCCGTCGGCGGGGCCGCGGAAGGGGTTGGTTGACAGGGCCCAGCCTTAGCCTTCGGATTCGAAGCACAAGGAGAAGGCTCAATAACACCACCACCACGTAGCAGCGTTCCTGCTCCGATATCTTCCACGTGAACTCATCAACTGTAGTGTGGTACGCCACGACATAAACACTACTTTGTATATTAGGAAAAATAAACACACACACAGAAAGACTACCCGTTCGAGATATACCCACATTCGAACGGGGTGTGGTGGAGTCTTTTCAGTTCTGTAATTTATCCTGGACTCATATCGTCTGTGGGATAGAGATGGATTCTCGTTGCGCGTGGTTGAAAGAAAAGAACAGGAAACGGTGTTGATGGGCGACCTCGCGCCCACCTCGTCAAGCAACTCCTCTGTTCTTGTTCCTTGTCCTAAAAGAACAAAGGATAGAGAATGCACTGCTGTGTGCTGAGTTGCATGGTGTTAGCGTAGGCATGGCGGGCTGTCGCTCTCCCGCGTTGTAACGTACCATTGGGCCCGATTCTTTCTGTACTGATACTGCTGTATGCATACGCACATATATTCGGCTGTTACCGCCGATAGATTTAAGGAATAATAAAAACACACACAGAAAGACTACCCATTCGAGATATACCCACAGTCGAACGGGATGTGGTGGAGTCTTTTCAGTGAGTGAAGGGAAACCGGCTGGGTACTGGACTTATTTCGAGTCTTTTAAATCTATACACTGATGATTTATACACTGATGATGCAAACGGCCCGCCCATCCATGATGATACTAAATTTGGCAGAGAGAGGACCGTAAGTGCGCCGTGGGGCTGCAGGAACCCATCAGACCAACCCCCACATGAAATCAATGCCACAGACCCACGTGTGAATAGCAGTTAGTAGGAGACGTACCTCGTCAACTGCGGGAGCGGCGGCATTTGACCGGAGCGGGTCCGGTTGGCCATTGTTCGCAGCAGCCAGTTTTGCGTGCGCTGCCCCTGCTTTTCCCCCGCCCGACTGAACGATCGAAGAACAAAGCTATACGCTTACTGCAAGCATGATACATTCAACCACCCTTACGTTGTATACACGTGAGGGAGCTCTTGGTTCGTCGTACTCTCGGGAGACTGTTGTCTCCCGCCCTCTCACAACTCACACAACGAGGATTCAAAAATGCGGCGCAACCTCGACTACCGCACAAATTTCATTGGTCAATCTCCGGACGATCGACACCAATCGACACACACACGTCGAACATTCCACACAACACACAACGACGTATCTCTGGTTCTCGGTCCTGTACGAGGGTGACCTTGTTTTGACCGCGAGAATACGGGTATGGAAGCTGCTACTACTGAAGAAGAGCGCTGGATAGTCGAGAGTTTAGAAGCCAGAACCGATTAAACCGCTCGCCAGATTGCGAGACGCCCGCCGCAATTTTAGACGTCTCGATTCCCCCGATTCCCCACCAACCAACCAGAAAAATCCTGACAAGGCAGGCACATCACGGCCGAGTATCTAACGTGGTTGTCATCCCCCAGCCGGTTCGCCCAGTCAAAGCAGACTCCAGACCACAAGATGGTAGTAGCCACCGTCAACCTCGGTGGCAGGCTTGCCCACAACCGTGCAGTCCGGACTAAACCGAAACAGCAACAATTCAACCGACGGGAATTGCAGTTCGAAGCAGCACGGTGTGCGGTGACTACAGTAATCGGTTCCTCCTCAACCTCGACACACGACTGGACGAGCGAACAACCACCGCCGCCGAATTGGCGACCGACTTTACCAATGCTCTCCTCGAAGCAGCACAGACGACCCTAGGGGAGGAACCGCGGAGACGCCGCACGCAGGAGTGGTGTGAGACCCCAGAGACGAGAGCAGCACTTTCGAGAAGGCCCTTACCAAACGGCGGGAAGCGTGCCGGGCGATGAGGGGCAACTGGAACTCAGCAACGTGGAGAACTCTCAAAGCAGTGTGTAAGGGAGTGGCTACAGCAGTCGAAACGGGCATTTATGCCCACCTGGACGGATATGTGACTGAACTCGAAGCAATCTACAAAGATCGCGACATGAGAGGACTGTACCAACACGTCAAGAGATCAGTGGGCCTCAGCGGGAGACAAGCGGGGGGACAGCAGTTCGTCGCGGATGAGAACGGCGTGTTGTTGCTCCGGAACAGGGACGACATCCTCCAACGGTGGGCGAGATTCTTCAGTACCCTACTCAACACCAAATCCCCCACCCTGAACCCAGACATCATCGAACGAGTGACGCAGCGGCCAGCGACACGTGACACTCAACGGTTGGGAGAGGTGCCAGAACTCGAGGAGGTGGCACGGGCAGCGAAAGGCCTCAAGAACTGGAAGGCACCCGGCCATGACTCCCTCCCTGCCGAGTTGCTCAAGATCGATTACGACGAACCCTTTGTCCTGGGACACCTCCATACCATCCTCGTCAAGGTGTGGAACGGAGGAGATATCCCGCGAGAGTGGAAGGATGCAACCATCAAGGTGCTGTACAAGAAGGGTGACCGGCCCAACTGTAACAACTGCAGGGGGATTTCGCCCCATCAAGATCATCACCAACCGTCTAAGCGCCTTCTGCGAAGCCAACAACATCCTCCCGGAGGAACAGTGCGGATTTCGACCCGGGCGATCCACCGTCGACATGCTGTTCGTCGTGCGCCGCCTCCAGGAGCTGGGGCGGAGAAAGAAAATACCGCTCTACATGTGCTTCGTCGACTTGAAGAAGGCGTATGATTCGGTGGACCGAGAGATGCTATGGAAGGTGCTGGCCAGGGCCGGGATTCCCGCGAAGCTAATCAAAGTCATCCGCCAATTCCACGATGGAATGCGGGCCCGGGTGCGCATGGACGACGGAGAACTATCGGACTGGTTCTTAGTCACACAGGGCGTGCGACAAGGATGTGTGCTATCCCCACTGCTGTTCAACATCTTCTTCGCCGAGGTCCTCGAGGTCGTCGTTATCCGATTCAGCGAGGATGATGTGGTTCTGCGGAACCTGGTGTGCTTGGAGGAGGGGAAGACGGAAGCGGGGGGGGGGGAGGAGACACCCCTTGACCGAGTACGGAGGGCAAGTATGGGGGATGCTGTATGCCGATGATGCCGGCGTCGTATCGAGGTCTGCAGAAGGACTGGCGAGAATGATGACCATCATCGTTGAGGTGTTCGGAGAGTTCGGGCTAACGGTGTCGGAGAAGAAGACTGACGGAGACGCTCCTGATGCGCGCGAAGGACAAGTCGCCTCCACCGCTGACCATCGAAGCCGCGGGACAGAAATACGCCCAGACGACCGAGTTCCGGTACCTCGGTGGCCTCGTCAACGAACATGGCGACCTCACCCGGGAGATCAGCTACAGGAGCAGAGGAGCGTGGGCGTGCCTCAGGCGATATGGCCAGGAGCTCATCGACAGACCGAAATCGCCATTCCGACTCAAGATCCGCTTCCTCCAGGCGGAGGCGATGGAGGCACTGCTGTACGGCTGCATGACATGGTCACCACTCAGCGGCCACTATCAGACGCTGCGGTCGACACACCACCGACTGCTCCTTCGAGTTATCGGGTACAAGCAAGCGCAAGAAAGACACCTACCGGCAGCTCTCTTACGCCCAGACGCTGAAGAGGGTCGAATGCCAGAGCGTTGAAGCCACGATCCGACAACGACGTCTACTGTTCGCGGGAGCACTGGCAAGGCAGCCGGACGGGCGACTCCCGAAACGACTGATGCTTGGCGAGCTGGCGGGGGGGGAGAAGCCACGTAGGGGGGGACAGGAACAGAACTGGCCGAAGTGCGTGCTCGACGACCTGAAGGCATTCGGGGCCGACCACGGATCTACGAAAACCGATCCATGTTGTCTTGGAATCCCCGTACCGAAAGACACGGTACCGAAGTTAAAGTGGACGGAAGCCGCGAAGGTGGAGGGGGGAGTACCCTGGCATGCGGCGGTGCTGAAGGGAGCTGAGAGGTTCATGACCTGGCACGAGAAGGAAGAAGAGGCCAGCCGACAACGAGCGCTCAAACGAAACCACAAGCCAACAACCAATGGGGCGGGAGGGGGGCAGGAGACGGACGAGACGGCGAGGGAAGAAAGCAAACGAGAAGAGACGGACCGAGTGGCACGATACGTGCCGGATTGAATTTCTTTTAGCCAATTCCCCACCCCCAACGCTGCACCATTGCACCAACCCCCCAGTAGTGAAGACGTACCATTACAATGTATCGCTGGTTGGTGGCCATGTTTGCGTGTTTGCTTGTTCGTTAGTGGTCTCTCCACCATGTGCCTGTTTCTGCCTCTTATTTCTTGTTATTTTCGGCCTGGTCCCTTTTTGTCCTCGCTCTTTTTCAGTTTATTTTCATTTTATTTTATTTTCTTCTTACTGTTTCCATTTTTTCTTGTCTCTTTCTTCCCTTTTTCTCTCTTTTTCTGTGCCAGATGGCCTTGTCTCTGCTTGCGTTGTGAAGTACCAAGATTGAACCAAGGGGGTGTACCTCTTTCTCTCCGGCCCATGATAGTGACTCCTAGTCTCAGTTGATACTTCGCATAGCGCGCAGAGGGAGTGGAGGATTCCAGAATATCTGTCGTTGATTTATGTTGACTTGCGGACCCCTCGGGGCCAGTTTATTTGAGTGTACCTTTTTAGGGTAAGTTAACTGTGACCACGGGAATCGACCGCGTCGAGTGTTGGATCAGTACGGACATACGAAGGTACTGGGTAGAGAGAGATCGGAACGGTTTTTAATGTGAAGACAACAACAACAACAACAACAACAACAACAACAACCAGAAAAACAGACATTATTTTACCGAGACAATAGTGAAGCGAATCGTTACCGAATGTAATTACTTTCAAAATTCGACGGTGTCCCTCGAGTCCTTGTGGAAGCTGTGATTGTTGCGACAAACAAAAACTGCTGGTTGGGGTGTGAATCCGTCCTCTGCATTACTGCTGTACACAGTACAACATCCTCCTCGCACCGCGATGTGCCTATTACACAGCAGCTGCGCGCTTCGTGTCTCCTTCGGCAAACTTGTGACATATATATATTTATACTAGTACATGGCAGCATGCAGTAAGGAATGTGTGCGTGCATCGTATTGATACAAGCTATAGACTACCTTTGGGGGGGGGGTTACATTCTTCGATGTTGATGCATCGAACGACACTGTGGCAACACAAAGAGAGGACGATGGTTGTGATAGTTGACTTGCTGACTTTGATAGATCGTGGAATACCGCGGATCAAGAGTTCCAGTCCCAGCTCCGCTCGTCTTTTTTACACTGTTGACCTTTATTTTCACTTTAGTCTGTCTGCTCTTCTCCCGCCACTCTCGACTTCTTGTCCGTTCTCGAATAAAACGATCACCTATCTATCTGAATGAATTGAAGTAAATCTTTAAACTACTATACCTTTTGGTTGGGAATTAATGTATAATGCCTTCTTGGGTAGTATATTTTAATTGGTTGGTGGGTGTTTTGAGTTTTGGTTTCGGGGACGCAAGAAGTCTACACTGCTACTTTCATCATGCATCTTCGTTTGAGCGTGTGGTAGGACGAGGAAGGCTGCTGGAAATATTCCGAGCGGGATCCCGGGACATCCGGGATGGATTTGTCCGGGCGGGAATGGGACGACCGTTCAATATCAACCTGGGATCTCGTTATCCCCGAGTCTCTCGCAAGTTCCATCATCATATCGTATCATCGTATGCGAGTAACAATGAGGGCTTGGAGAGAGAGGTGGTGAGCAGAGGACGTCCGGGCGATGAACCCTGAGTATCCAGAGCGATTCCGGATCGGGGCGCTCCGAGAAAACGCGATGGAAGGATAGATGAATGCGGGATCGGGCGTAAACATGAGAGCAAACGAGACCCTCTTCGTGTACTTCATCCAGCATGAAGCAAGCACCGGGTGAATCACCGCACCCGCGGAAGCGATACCGTTTCGTTCCAAAACGCGTAACGTGTTCTGGTTTAGTATGCGAACACTGTCGAGAGTAGTGGGATCCTCCCATCTCCCTCGCACACAGCGCTCGAAGACAGGAGGACGCACCCAATAATCTTCTCTGGCTGCAACCTCGCAAATGACAACACCCAAACCTCCAAACAAACACGTGTGTGTGTTCCGTTCCATCCACGGCATAAACTGCCGGCAAGACTTTACAGACCCGCCCCCCGCAGCATCGCATGTTTACCACTGCTGCTGCTGCGGGTTGCGGCAAAACACAGAAGAACTCTATCTCCGTCCCACTCCCTCTTTTCGCCCCGCCGCGCACAGAGCTCTTCTATCGTATGCATACCAGTGCGTTAACACGACAGACTATCTTCCGCTGACGAGTGGCTTCGGCCCCCACCAACAGACGGTGGTATGAAGTCACAAGACATGCCAACCGAATCGCTGAACGTTTTCATTCTGTGTTTCGTCCCGACTCAATCACGTTGTATCCATAATAGCAATGCCAGAATCCCAACCCGCCATGCATCCCAACCCACCATGCGCATTCACCGCTGGTCGGTATCTTAAAGTTCATCTAGCTCAAGAGGAAATACTTTATAGGAGAGCAGTCTACCTACTCCCAGTATTTTCATCCCGAACGAGACAAGAAGGAAAACAACGCAAAACACTAGTGCTAGTCACCGGGGGTGGGGTCGGTTGAGGCACAACGGGGGCGCGCAGGCGGGGGGATACAACGCGTCACACTACAGTAGTAGCTGGAAATTGCAAATATTCCCGTAAAATGCTCCTGTCGTAGAGCAGCCTGCGCTGCCAACTTCGTGCCACTCGAATTCATCGTTGCGCGGCCGTGAAGCAGCAGTGCTCGACGGCGGCGCCCAATCACGTTCCGTCGCATTTACTTCCTTGCCCTCTTCTTCTTCCTCTTCTTCTTTGACCCCTGTTCGCAACAGCGGGGTGTATGTACGCGAACGCCAAACACGCCAAACAAACAAACGTACGAGTCACATAATGGCACTGTCAGTGAGAGCACGGGAACGGGAGGGGGCTGGGGCGGGCTGGGGCGGGCCGAGGAGGTTCTGTTCAAACCTGTCGTCCGTCACTACCACGCCCATCAGAGCGCACACAAGCAGCCCTCATCGTATCCCCGTCCCTCCCATATTCATCCTTCCACCCACACCAACGCGTGCGGGGGATCGCATCGCTCCTCGGTTGAAATTATTCTACCTGGTGCTTGTTGCTAATAGGGGATGGGGCCATGTTGACGAGGTGGCCAAGTACAAGCACATGCCGAAAATATCGCACCGGATGCAGCATGAACAAACACAAGGAGTTTCTACCACCACCGGTAGGTTTAACATGAGCATGAAATGAACAGGACGCACTCGATATTTCTAACTTGGACGCAGACATGATACGAGGCGAAGATAGAGAGAGAGATTGAAGAGGAGAGCTCGGAAGAAGAAGAGAGAAAAGACACCAGGAACAATTTTCGAAAACGTTTCCCTTGCCGCTCAAGCCCCTCAAACATACTCCAAACTACCACACCGTTCGCCTTCGACGCCGTGTGATGATGACTCCCAAAGGCTAATGCAGCACGTTCGGGCTCAAACAAGTATGACGCTGCTACGAGTGTGGCCGACCCGCACGCTAACGAACACCCATTCACATGCAAGCACGCGCCACCGATTGGCCGAGCTCCCGGAGGAAACCCGACAAAAACAACAAAAATCAACACACACACACGCAACAGCACCAAACCAGCACCGTTCTCCAGACGCTGCCGCGTGCTTCGAGGGAAAGCAGCACGACAATTAGACCTCGATCAGATTGGTTCACATACTCTTGCGAGCCACGCCGGCTGCCTCCACGCACCTTGGGGGGTTTCGCAGATGCCGCGGATACGGGGGGCGCCGGCGCCCCGTCTTCCTTTACGATCTCCCCTTCCACTTCCGCGTCCAGTGTCGCTGGAGTAGGCACGAATCCCTTCGTCTCCTCCACCACAGCGCTGGTTTGGAGCAAAACGTTTTGGTTTGTGGATATTTTTAGTTTGCATGGGACAGGATGGCGCACAACAGCAGTAGGGGCACCGACAGCAGTGGACGTGCGGTCCGTCGGAGCGGAAAAGGCACATGGAACTACAGCGCCGCAAACGAGGGCAGCACCGAGTCGAACAGGCGCCACAGCAACGAAAAATGGACGCAAGAAAGGGTTCACGTCATCCAGTACCGCGTCGATACGACTTGTGATCCACCCGTCGGCTGGTCGCCTTTCGCGGGGGAGGAGGGGGGGGGGGGGGCACAGATCACACGTATCGCAATCAACACCTGGATTATAAAAAAATACACGAAACAGGCGACCTTTCCACCACCAACCGCAACCACACACACAACCCAACCAACAAGCCAACGATGCGTGGCCTACGATGCCAGTGATTCATGTCCCGCTTGCGGAACGAAGAGGGTTTTCATTTCTGAACGTGGGCCGGTGCTGACGAAACCTGACAGCTATATCAAACGGCCGTGCCCCTTGCTAGTTTGCACTCAAAAACACAGTAACCACGCATGGAAATGCACCCCCTCGCCCGCAGTTTCCCAACCCTCTCTTCGCCACAAAAGAAACGGCGAGGGCTCAAGCGTTTGGTTCGGCCACGTCCCATTTGCTTTGCCCACTCCCACTAGTGGTACACGAGTAAATGATAACTCCTCCGTCCATACCTGTCAGGGAGAGCCTCTCGCGGTATCGGCATCGTCACCACCTCCGGCTCCTCCTCCATGAATGGCAGGGTTATCTTGGGCGCCTTCATGTTGGGGTCGCCCGTCTCGTCGGCAATCTGTATCACGTGGATGTGGGTGTTTTATCGTTAGCATCGACGCGCTAAGCGGCTGACCAATGAACAGACGTCATTCTCAGTGCGGTTGGAAACACAAAACACACCTCTAAACACCATGATCTGGGAACCCGTGAGTGCGTGCGCATTTTTTTGTTGGTTTCAGTCATCCGTTTGTTTGGTCGGTCGCGCGACGCAAGACAACACCAACAATCCAAAGGGGGAAACCGTAAAAGACCAACGACATCATATACCATGGGGCAGGTCGCAGCTCGCGCAAGACTTAGGCCGGGGGCCGCGTGGAGACGGAGACGGGGGGAGGGAGGGAAGCCCCAATGAAGAAGGCGCACCGCCGCCAATCCAAGTGCCTTAAGTCACCCGAAAACAAAAACGCAGTCTCGAACATAAGTTTCCCAGAACGTTCCCATCGACCCCAGCTGCGTGTTTCAAGCTTCTTCCCCAAACATGTAAAGGGGCCCGGTTGCAGACGGTAACAAGCTCCAAAGGGGCGTGCTTGAAGGTCACCAGCAGTGACACCCGGACGTGAAAATAAAATAAAAAATTGAAACTAGATGGAAACGAGAACTCCCTCTCCTCATGTTCTTACCTGGTTACGGATAAACACCGACGTTGCCGTGGAGATGAAGTTGTTGAGGATCCAGTAAAGCCCGAGAGCCGAAGGGACGCTGAGCGAAAACCATCCAATCATCAGCGGCAAAAACTTGACGATCTGCTTGTGACACAAAAAGTAGTGATCGGGCCGGACGGAGAAAACGGGGAAATGTACCCTTGAGAAAACGAGACAGCTCTTGGAACAACAACACAACACGCGTCGACAGCGGAAGTCAGCCGGAGTGAACGAACGGCAAGAGGACAGGGTCAACAGACCATAACAAAGGCCGATACCATCAAAACTTGTGAACTACGTTCTTTTTTCGTCTCCGGGTTGCGAGCTGAAACATGTGCCAGACGCGCCCCACAACCGCAAAACAGCAGCAAATGGCAACAATGCGGGCAAAAACTTCGCTCCGTACTGCTCGTGAAAACGTGCCCTTTCACATGATGGCTAATGGACCAGCAGACCAATCCACTGAGAGGTAGGTTTGCTGCCTTCTCACGAAATGTCGGAATGCTTTCACCCCCTCCCCCCCTCCCCCGCCTCCTAAAGGCTCTTGTGGGATTCTGCGTAGCCCCCACGCCTCCGCCTCATTCAATCAAGATGTTCCGATCGTGGCGCAGCAAGGTGTTCTGTGCCCTACTCGACTCCTCCCCGCCCGAAGCAACCCCCCGCCCCACGCACCCCTACAACTAACAGCGAAGACCCCGTCGCCTTAACCCTCTCCCGCGGGTGTGAAAAGACAGAAGACTTGCATTCTGCGACGCTGCCTGCGACTCGTCGACCGGCTGGGAGGGGTCCTTGGCCGGCTGCATGATCCGCGTGGAGATGGACTGCGTGATGACCAGGATGATGGGGATGGTCATGTAGGCGATGGTGTCGTGCCAGCCGAGCTTCGGCGCCCCGTCTGGCCTCGGCGGACGGAGAGA
>FN649742.1:2228534-2276153 GCA_000310025.1 Ectocarpus siliculosus
GTGGCCTGGGGGGAGGGGAAAAAAAACACGGCGCCGGGGGGGGGGGGGTTGCGGGGGGTTGGGGGCCCAGGCGCGGGGGGTGGGCCCCCAAAAAACCACCCCCCTGGGATTTTTTCAAAAAAAGGAAGGGCTTTGGGGGGCCGGGGGGGGGGCCCCCCAAACACAAATTTAAAAGGAGGGGGGGGGGGGGGGGGGGGGGGGCAGAGGAGAAACTGGACTAACCCAGTGTCAGGTAGTGTACATGAGACACCTGCCGCCACAAGAAGAGCTGGCCTCTACACCAAAAACTGCGAGGCCAGCAACAAAAACGAAGGATATCGAGAGCTAGAAGTAACGCTTGTCGCTGGGCTGGTTGGGAACAAACGGGCCTTCTCAACGGGCGCGTGGTTGATCGATTGCCAAGTGTACCAAGTGCATCGCTTCGGTGGTGCCTGCAGTACCTGACCAATCCTTGATCCAGCTCATCATCTCGGTGGGCGGGGAGTCGAACGTGGGGCCTTCAAGGCTCGGTATCCACAAGAAGCTTTCCGTCAGCTTGTTCTCCTTCGCCAAGTTCAACAAGGACCTTCGCGCGAAATCGTGCGAAAAAAGGAGGCATGTGTCCGGCATCAATTTCATTAGCTCCTTTCTTGTATGAATCAACGCTATACAACAACAGAGTCTACGGGGTCTCTATGTGGACAAAGTGGCGGGGCGAAGGCGAATACGCAACGCCAGACGAGTGTATCTTTTCCGGGACGGTTGCTGTACCCTCGTCAGATTTCACCACCCGCACTACCAGTGTCGTATAAACTATCTGCGGACAGCACACACGGTCTTGACGTTTCTCCTGAGGAGCTTAGACCCGGGGTCACACCAAGGTTTTCCTGGTTGACAGCAGCAGTGCCTGCCTTCCGTGTTATCACGAAAAAGGGGTCAGCAGTCCTCCTGCCCTCGTCAACGAAAAATACGAGTTTGCTCATTAACCCACGAGCACCTGCTTTCTACACAACGTCATGCCGGGATTCGAACCCACGACCTTGGCCATCCACAGGTGTCTCCAAGCCATCGGGGCGGCCAAACCTGCTAAAATTCTTGACGGCCGTCTGTTTGAGCCCGTAGACAGAACACCCTAATGAGAGAGAGACACACGACACGACCACGCATCACGCATCCCCTAGCGGACCCCACAAGTCTTGTGGGGCACCATACCGCGATAAGAGATGAAGAAAACAACACCCTGTCCTACGCGATGTGCAGCTGCAAGCTCTGCCAGACATAAGATACACGTCACCTCCAACACGCACCTGTAGAGCGAGATGAAGATAGGGATCTGCGCCAGCGCGGGCAGGCACCCCGCCAGGGGGTTGACGTTCTCCGTCTGGTACAGCTGCTGCACCGCCTGGTTGGCCGCCTCGGGGTTGTTGGCGTATCGCGCCTGCAGCTCCTTCACCTGTTCCATTCGTTCGTTCCAATCCATAGGTGGGTGGGTACTGTAACGACGCCATACCTTGCGCAACCACGATTTTGTGTTTTTTTTTGTGTTTTCTCCCGAATTTCTCGTTTTTTCCCCCCAAGGGGGGTACTTTCGAGGCTACTGCTGCGCCCCATTTCAACCCAGAGTCAATAATTGAGCGCCGGCAGACTCGTGTTCGCATTACGTGCCAAGGCTTGGCTGATTTCTCCGTGCGGTGTGGTGTTCGACGACCGCGTTCTGGCATCGGTAACATATGAAAACTGGTACTTCGTAGCTGGTCACCGCCTACTAGTTGGACTCGCGACTCCATATTTTCCGTCCTGATGCTACTTGGTGCTTTTGCTCCTTTTTGTTTGATCGAACAAACACCACACATTCTGTCGAGAGTCAGGTTTGCTGATGAGGATTTGCCAAGGGGCCTCTGCACGTATCATAGTAACCTACAACCAACATCACGCCCATGAACACCACAAAAAGCTCGGTTCTTCGCCTCTACAGCCCGACCTTTCTTGGCATTCTCGCTCACACAACAACAAAAAGAACACTGCACTGGGGAGCGGAAGGCGACTCACCCTACCCCTGTTCCCTACAACCGTCATCCCAACGCCGACAAACAAACACACACACCTTAGGCCCGAGAGTTTGCATCTTGGTCGTGCTCGAGAGCTGCTGGTACGTGAGGGGGAAGGTGATGCCCTTGACGAAGAGCGTGAAGCAGATGATGGAGATGCCGTAGGCGGAGGGCACCCCCATGCTCGCAAGCACGTCATGCAGGCCAGTGATGGCCCCCTCCGTGACTCCCGTCAGGAGCTGGATCGGGTGGAAGCCGCCGCCGCCTCCCTTGGCGGCCTCCTCGGCCACCGCCGCTGCCACATCGCCGTCCGCGATTCCTGACACGTCATGCGCGCGGAAAACAAAAAATAAAAACACGGGCCGCAAGCAACGACAAAACAGGTTACGGTTGGTTCGCGTCGGTTGTGCAAAGAGTCCAAGGATAGGGCCGTCACAGGAAGTCTTAACGGAGACAAACAAGCGGGTTGCTTCTCCTCGATTATTTCTAGCGCTTGGAAGACTGCTGTGGTCGTGCTGGCTACTAGACGCGGAGACCACGATATTTTGGGCGCAAGAAAGAAATGGTGGCGACCATGATGCGCTCAACAGACCAACCTGCAGACAGGTGAATCGACATCTATCTCCCACAAGCAATGCTTAGCCAAGGGGGAAACAGCACCCCTTTCTCTGGTCTCTTCCTTCCCCGCCTGTTCGCCAACCGCACGACTACTAATCTCCGCCTTGTAGGGAGAACGATAACATTTCAACGCTGAAATCAAAAGTGGAGTAGTTCTACGTTTCCGGGGCTTCCACCAAGGATCATGAAATACACCACTCTTGGAGCGACCCAATATCTACACATCCACACTGTCAAACGTCGCCGCACATACGCACATCATCTTTATCTGTACTATTGCTGAGATCCCAACTGAATCGACCATGGTGGATACTGGTCGATCAGTAGTCCATGACATTTGAAAACATCACGAGTTCGTACTGGTAGAAAACGAGCTTGAGCCAGCTCGTTTTCTGTCAGCACGAAGAACTGGTGTATCCAAACGCAATGGACTTCTGATTGATCAATTTCGACCACGGTCAATAGGTTGGGATTTCAGTAGTAGTACAGATAAAAACGATGATGATGGCAGTGCAGGGGATTCATTTGGGAGCGATGAAGGAGGAGGAGAGGGAACGGGAGGACAAGATAAAGACCAAGATAGCAATCGAGGAGGGAATCATGGCGTGGAAGAGAGCAAGAGCTTCGAGCCAGATGACCTTCACCACAACAAACGACGCAGGGCCAGAGAAGAGCTGCCGAAAAATTGCCGTAAAGATGATAATGATTATGAGAATGATGGTGAAAGCACGGAGGATTTTAGTGACAGCACTCCAAAACGAACTCGAGAGCAAGGTAGCAGCCTTGGTAGAAGCGTGCAGTTTTCTTCTGTTGCTACGGTTTCTGTCTTCCATCCGGAGAATAGCTTAGCCTCCCCCATGCCGCCCCTCACGGGGTCCTATTTAGTGGCATTTACATGTGTTTTGTGTTTTCAACCGCAATGAGACTGGCGTATTTTCACTGGTCAGCCGGTTAGCGCGGTCGATGCTAATAATAAAAACACACTCACACACCTGTCAGGACTTGGTGCAACCATGCCGGGTCCACCCCGTGCATCATCCCCGGGTCCACCATCGCCTGCAGCCCTCGTGCCCCTGCTCTCGACAACGCGCCGCAACGACGCACAGCGGAAAAACGTAACGGGACTTCGAGTGAGGACGTGTGCACTGGACTGGAAGAGAGCGGGTGCTCGACGGGCGCGTCACTCTCGTCTCTCAACAACAGCAGGGCGACCTTTGCAGCTGGACACACTTCGTCAAGCTGTCTTCTGACGTAAAACGAGGAACTCGCGTCGAACAACGGTGCTCGGTAGCGGAGCAAGCTTATGTACATGGAGCATGACCCGAGCGGTGGCCCAGGAACACCGCCTTCTTACGCTGTCAACACCCTTCTCAGGAGATGGGCCGTATCACACTCTGCAACACAACTATAATAGTGTGGGTGCGACCTTTGGTATCTGACTAGTTGCTGTGCTGTCGATCAACAACGTTGTTTTATGCCAGAGAGAAAAACGAGACCACGAGACTGGCAAGGTCAGCCTCGGGTTCATAGGCATGGCTGGGTTACGGATATGTACGCACACGAGGTTGGCGTTGGGTAGGCAGCAAACGCCAGATACCATCTACTTAAACGGCGTCCGGGTGTGTTATGTGTCCAGCACGGACCTTACAGTCCGTGGTTTTGAACTTTGAACAGGCTTCCCGAGAGCAATCACCATAGCACTGCTGTTGTGGCTTTGGTTCATCGAACACCCTGCAGTTCAGGGTTACGGCTACAGCTGTAGGATACCTCACAAGAGACACAATCTTAACAGGCAAAGGCCTCGGGTCCTCGGAGAACTAGACGTGTGTAGAGCACCCGCCCCCGCCCGTCCCTCCCCCCGCCATACTCTACAGGCAAGGCTCTAACGAGGACACGCCCGACATGGCAGTCCTACGCAAATTTAGCCGGTGGTGCACGTACATACGCTCGCCAACCGCAGTGCATTTAGACGGACGTATCCTCTTATGCGTACTCATTCGACAAGGTAACGTCGATGCCGACTCCAACACATCTCGTTCGACTGCTGCGGTTATATCTCGAAAGGTAGTCTGTTGTACAATATTATTCCTTAATTAAATATACTCTTGAGTATTTTTCTTATAAGAGTGGCATCGAGGCCGAACAACGACGATATGTAACGGGGGAGAAATACAGGGAATAAATCCCAGTAGATTACTTGCCACACCTGACGCCGAAGGGCGCGCTGCTGGTGCGCTTGATCTCGACGTCCACGAGTTAGCAGCAACAAACCGGGAGCGAGCTGTGTAAAGGGAGGAGAGGAGAAGCAACGCAGGAGCGTGGTTGAACGCGCAGACGGCAAACATGACTTGCACTTGTACTTGAAGGAGAATGGCCTTTGGTATGGTAAGAGTGGGGTATGATAAAACATGGCAAATGAACCAGAGTCAGCTTGCCGTTCACAATTTCGCTACACGGAATAGAAGCTGAGCATTGCTATGATGGAATGACTTGGACTCGTAAGCGTATGTGCGATACCGCCGCGTGTCTCACCTGATACCGCGAGGCCAGGTGGGGCAAAAGCTGACACCGTTCCTGCGTTGGCCTGCTCACCTCACAGCAGGAACGCAGAGCACAGAGGCACGAGTCGAGAGGTGATCAAAAGCAGGCGGCGAAGTCTTGACAATACCCTGCCCCTTGGCCTACCCAAGCAACAAAGCCCCAAAGACATCGGTACAGGAGAGCAAAGAAACGAGGGGTGATCAACCTCGTCAGACAAGTTGGGTGTGTAGCATGAACGTCCTACAGCAGCTGCCGAGGCCGCAGATGCGCAGCAGATGCACACACGAGAGCACGCCACGAGACTTACCATGGCGCAGGCCGCGACCAACGCTGTCAATGGTCGCCCCATGTCGTCGTGTGCTCTGACAGTGGTCCCGCTGCACGCGAGGGAAGGTTTGTCAACGAGAGGTTGGCTGTAGCTGCTGAGCGAGCGGTGCTTGAAGGCACCAACACTCCAGAGAGGCGCTCATGCACGGGGCCACATACCCCCCTCCCCCAGTTCATTCTGCGGTGCCTCCCGGAAGGATTGCTTGCACTGCTGTGCGCTGCACACCATGGGAGATAGAGGAGGAGGAGTGGTCTCGTGTACCACAAGCATCGCCAAAACATGGCGCAGCCGTGGCATGTAAGCCGCGGAGGAGCAAGAGGGAGGGCTAGCTCCAAACAATGGCCTGGTCGTGGGCCTCATCGAGCCAATGTCTGGACTCCCTCGACTGCAACCGTAACAACAACCACAGCAGCAGCAGCCGGACCGGCTTCGGCAACGGTGGTCTCCGCTTCGTCCCCACCCGCTCTAACAGCTCGAACAAGGTGCAGGACATGCTTTGGTTCAGGTTGATTGTGTGTCTCTGATGTGTCACACGCAGTTGTAGCTTTGCCCAGCGGGCGGGCTGCCGTATTGGTGCAGCAATGCAGCATGTGACACAAATGGGAGATCATGGAGATTGTCTGCCCATGGGTGTTTCTAGTGAGAGCCCTGTCTGCGACGTGCTGCTGCTGCTGTGCTCGAACGCAGTAGATCGGCGGCGTTGGTAGATTGGTTGGCGCATATGCTACTGTTGTTGGGCGTATGACACCTACCTGCTGAGCTCTGTCGAATGGTTTGACGCCAATTATTAGTCAAGTCTCGAGTCGGTGACACCGAGCAAACTTTAAACTTTTGAAATTCGCGTATGGCGACGACTGGGTACTGGGGATCCGATACAAGCAGGACGCATTGGAGCATCCGCCACACACGCGTACGGCTTTACGACAAGTCACCTGCACGAGGCTCGGCCTCACCTATGAGAAGCGCAGCGTGCTGACTGAGATGTTGCCTGGGTGAAATTCCAATTGATTGCGATGTAGACGGTGCATATCTCAACAACGTCCACTATTATAGCGTGAAGACAACAACAACAACACATCCACAGAAGTTCACCTGTACAAGAGATCTGTCCGGTGCACTTATCAGAGCACAGCAGTGTAGTGTATTGTATTGTATTGTAGTGTCATCCAGGGGTGGTGCAAAATGAACATTTCAACAGGCAGTAAGACCAGCCCACACCTGGCTGCCAACTGCCAGTTGTGACGCTTCCCAAGCTCAACAGCTGACACAGCTGACGTGTTGTTTTGACTCGATACAGCCCAGCGAACGTCAACGAACCAACATTTGAAATTTTCTCCAAATATGTACGTGTAGTTCAATTGACCTCTGCCGGCAACACGCGACGTCGTCTACAGAAACAGCAGTCGAACTTAGATTCACACGCCCTCGCGATCTAGAGCACCGGTTGTGCCTGGAGAGAAACGAATCTTGATACTGCTTCGCCGACGTGCCGCACCTCGATGTGCATCCTGTCGTCTGTTTCCTACAGACGATGAAAGGGCTCATTGCTACTTCAAAGTATAGTGCAATTGTACCAACCCCCCCCAACTATATGCTCGGAAGCAACTTGCGCAGCAGTAGGGCAAATCAACGTCAAGGAACCCGTGAATCCCAGAAGCTAGGGACGTGTGTTTGTGGTGGTTTGGCTTCAACATTTTTTTTTTCGCGCGTCTCGTACCATGCCGCCACACGACGGCGGCAGCTCTCGCAAGGCAGCGGACCTCGTGGAAGCCGCGTCCACCCAGTCGGCGTCCGAGATCGAAGCCTACCTGAAAGGTGCGCAACTTTTTTGCTACAGCAGTACACTCTAACAAAGCCGAAGGAAAATCTGCCATCTTGAGACAGGCCGTGCGTCATGGCAGCAGCCATAAGCGTCCCCACGCAGTCGACGGTCGGCGTAGTTTTCCGTTAGTGTCGAATTTCGCCCGTTCATCACCATCACACCGAAGTACACACATGAATCGTCTACGGATTACGCAATAAAACATCCATCAATCTCCCTTTGTTCTCTGGTTCCGACCTGGGGGGGGGGGGGGGCGCAAACGAACGGATGGACCACTTTGGTCGTTCTCGCAAAGGCGGAAAAGCGATTGGCGATCGCCGTGGCTCAGGAGGCAAAGGTACGGGCTATCCCGGACGAACACCTAAAGAGGGAGGCGTATCTGACGAAGCTCCTCCAAGACCTCTACCGGCATCATAGAGTGAGTGTGCTTCCGAGGCTGCGCTTGTACGAAACCCTTGTTTTTTACCGGTGGGACAAGTAGTACCTGTTGGCGACAACGAGGCACGCCGCCTCCGTCTAAAACGTCTACGCGACGTTTGTTTGCACTTTATTTCTCCGTGGTGAACGGTCGCTGTGGCAGCCACTAGATATCGCGTCGCTTGCGGGTAGGTGTATCGCCAGAACAACTTGGTTTCGAGATCGCGACCACACACACCGCTTCTACTGCTGCTGCTCGGTGTGGAACTAGTCGGTGTGTTTTGAGGGGGTACTAGTCGGCGTACTTTGAGGGAGAGAGGGGGAGTTATCGGTTTCCATTTCAAGTATATGAGAGTGGATACCACGTCCACGTCGGTACGCACCCGGATGAAATCAAACGTGCAGGATGTATGTACAAGTGCGGGGGGTTGCCGTCCTTATTGAAACAAAAAACGCTGCAAGGTTTTGGTTTCTTGAAGTATATGCCTACGAGTAGAATACATGAAAATATCATTAGGAGCAGTCAACGTTCCGCATTCAAGGGCCCGATGTCGATCGCTCATAGATGTGTTCCACTGCTGAGGCGCATGTCGAGCTCCTCAGCCCGAATTCACGAATGAAAGCGTGCTTCGTTTTTCTTTGCAGGCCTTGGTGCTCATTTCTCTGCATGCCTCTGTTTCGTCTGCATGCGCTCATGCGCTTACACGCGCCGGTTGTTTCCCCTTGTTGTAGGAAGAGCAGCAAGGAGGCGCATCGTCGTCGCCACAAGATGGCCCTGCGGTGCTAACGGCCAACGCCGACCCCGTCATAGACTTAGTTAACACAGCGAGCCCTAGCGGGGGTAGCTCAAGTGAAAAGGCACCAGCAGCACCAGCGCCGGCAGCGCCAGCAGTAGCGGTAACGCGCGGTTTGGCGATCCGAGATGCAGCAACAGCAGCAGCGGCAGCGGCAACGCGCGGGTTGGCGGTCCAAGATGCACCCGCCCAGGTACGTGGCGTGGACTATTAACACGGTGCATGCACGCACGGACGGCGTAAGAGCTGTGACCGACACATTTTCCAACCCATTTCCAACCCCAAGCTTCGTGATTTGGAGAAAAGGGCTGCCTCGTAGTCAGAGTGATCCGGGGCCGGAGGGGACGGGAGACATTGGAGCGTGAGGAACTCTCACTCTCCGACAAAGTAGTTCGGCTGTATCATGCCGCAGCTGCTGCTGCTGTTAGGTGCGTGTAGTAAACCCAAAGATAAACTGTGGAGCACCGCCGGAGACGGTTTGCCCCTGCCTGGTGCCTGGTCGTTAAAGAAACGCTGCCGCCGGGAAAGTGCGCGCTCCCAGCCGTACGTAAGCTGTTGCAATACCGAGATCTAGCAATGGTTGCATATCACGGTCAAGGCTTTTTTTGGAGCTCCCAAGAAAAATTTCTTGTCTATTGCTGCGCCTTTCCTCCGTCTTCTTTTCCCCCGCCAGGCTTTGCCTGAACCTGACCCCGCCGCATTGCCGCCGCCAAAAATACCAAAGTCGACGGTTTCGGCGACGAAGGCGCCCGTGCCTACCGCCCTCTCGGCTCCCACCGAGAGCGGTGGCGGCGTTTCTGTCCCCCGGCGGCAGGCAACTAGTCAGCGGGTGGGAGGCAGGGGAGGCGTCACTGCGGCGGCGACGGACGGAAGCGAGCCCGATCCGAACTTGCTCCTGGCGATGGCGATTGGAGGGGGCATGGTTCCCGGCGGGGATGACTTGCTGACCCGCGACGCGAGGACGATAGCGGAGTACATACGCCTGATGTCCTTCGAGGTGTTGGGCGAGGAGGCGCAGGGGCGGGATCGTCCGGTGGAGCGGTGGCATCAGGTGGGGGCACCGATTCGGCGCCGTCTTGTGGTGTTTGTTTTGACCGGATGGAGCATTGTCTTGAGACAAGGAGTGTGTTGTGACCTCTTGTCTTGTTTTGCTTTTTTTATGGCGGTGGTGGCTTTTGTCCGTGTCCCCCCCCGACTTCGTGAACTCGACAACCAGGTTACCGTTTTTTTTTTTTTTTACCTCGGTTTTTTTTTTGGCGGTAACCATAATGGTGGTCGAGTAGATCATGTTGTGCGGGGTCGAGAACCCTCACTCCGCGCAACGGGGGATGATCGCACCACGTTGTGTTAAAATGGTCAAGCTTCCTCGAGGCAGTTACACAGTGCTTACAACTGTCTCTGGAAGTGAAAGCACCAGAAAGTAAATTAAGTCATACGTAGCTGTCATCCGTACGCAAGGAAGTAAGCACAAGATGCCGAACACCCTTAGCAGGATGCAGCTCACCCTTCATGCGACTCGCCAAATACCTCACGGCGCTTCGCGCTTGGTGATGTGAGAGCCTGGTCCGGTGAGAACCCGGCGTGCTCCGTCCCGGCTTTGTAGGGATGCGAGGTCAATGGTCAAACGACTACGGCATGCACGACTATGAGTACACCCCCCCCCCCCCCCCGAAGTGTCTACGCCGCATCCAAAAGCAGGCTGCTGCTCCTACCCCATTCTAATTATGCTACCATAAAACGAGGCCTTGGAACCGGTAGTCAATGATGGAGGGGGCATGGAATGGTTCCCACCTATGCTGTGATGACACAGCTGCTCGGATGCCCGCACTTCTGTCCATGGTAAAACTCAGACCGGGCTGTCCCTGACGGAGGCACTGGACAAGGCCGAGGCGACCGCCGCGCGACCGGCTCGCCTGCCGAACCTGCTAGCCCTTGCCGCGGCCATCCGCCCTGTCGACAGCAGTGCTGCTACTGCCGCCGGTGGTGGCCGTACAAGTGGGGGCGCTACTACTGCTCCCCCCTCGGGGGGAACGAAGCGAAAACGTAGGGATGATGCCGGGAACTCGCCTGGGACAGCGGCGGCGACGGCGGCGGCGGGCGGTGAGCCGAGAGCGGGGGCGCCGGGCGCGAAACGGAGGCGTGTGGACGCGAACGCTATCATGTGCCCCTTCGAGCTCAATGGGGTGTGCAACGACGACGATTGCAGGTGGCCGTTGTAAACGTCTTGTCGTGTTCTTCTTCGTCAAACGGGGTAGAGTTTTTTTTGGTTGTGCTGTGCGAGGTTTGGCTCGAGTAAGTGTTGCGCTTGCGTTTGGTGTGCGCGTTGTGTGTCTACAGTTTGTTTTGTTCGTCGTTGGCGGGGCGATTTCTTGTTCGCACCGGAAAAAACTTCCTCGATAACTGGCAGAGGCTGCTATCCGTCCTCGATGCAAGTCATACGACGAAACGACTAAAACGAATAAACTTGCGCTGCAAGAAGAATTAGGAGACCGCCTTTCTATTTTTTGCTCTCCCCGACTCTTTGGGGGCCCTGTAGGCAATCCCGTTCGACGGCCCGGATGGTGTAGCGCGACGAGCTCCTTGCGGCCAACGACATGTGGCCGGAAGAGAGAAGCGAGCGCTTGGTGTTGACTGGTTGCTGGCGGGAGGGAGGAGTTGGCGTTGGCTTTGCGTGAAGCACAGGAGCATGACTGAGCTTGAAGCTATTTTTTTTGTGGCAAAGGGCGCGTCGTTTGTTCGCACCTCTGCCGGGAACGGCTTTGCTTTGTGTCCGCCCCCCTTTTGTGTGGGCACCCTTTTTGTTGTTGCTTGAGCCGCCAGTGGATTGCTGTGCCAGTCAGAAACATCCCCACCGTTTTCAGCTTTCAATCACGCTCCGCTTCCGGCGGCCTTGAACCGGCGCAGGCTTATTGCAATCAATTCCCCCGTTACACCCAGAGTACGAACACACACTTTTACACTAGCCATGCCGCCGCCCGCCGCCCCCTCTTGCCCAGATACCAGCACTTGGACGTCTACCTACGACCCTCGTTAAACCCGGGCACATCCCCTGCCCCCAACGCTGCATCAGCGGCAGCAAATGGCCAGCCGGCCAAACCCTCGGCATCAGACCCTGGCGGTGCTTCGCCGGTCCCGGGGCCGTTAGCGGCGGCGGCGGCGGCGGCGGCGGCGGCGAGAACTGACGAGAGGCCTTCAGCGCTCGGGCAGCACCGGCTCCCCGCCATCGACTTCACGGGCGCGGCGAAGAGAGACGCTGTTGCCCGCGCTAGAGATAGCGGGCGGCGGGGTGTCGTCAAACCCTCCTCGACGAGGCAGCCATCTTCCGAGACCGGGGGGGGGATGCCGACGGCGGCGGAAGGGGGTACCGCCGATCAGGCAGGCGTCGGCGGCGGCAACGCCAGCGGGGAGTTGGAGGAAGCAGAAGCCGTCGACTCCGGGGAAGAGACGACGAGCGTGGACGGGGAGGAGGAAGAAGAAGACTTCCTCGCACTCCCGACAGAGCGTGCGGAAAACAACGGCGGCGACGGCGGCGAGGTGAGAAAGTTTTTTTTTTCCGAAGTGTGAGAAAGAGGGGTGGATGCAGACAGGAGCAACAGTTGCGCGGGTCCTTGGCCCGTCGACGAAACCTTGTCGTGTGCTTGTCGTTGGGAGAAGGTGGCACATTGCGCAGTCATCGCGCGTGCGGGGGCTTTGCGCACCGTCTTGTATTGATGGTAGGTTAAAAGAGGGGTCGAAGACGCGTGCATCACCGGTGAATCTTGTCGCGAAACCGCCGCCGTTTTTTTTCCGTTTTTGTAACGACGGCAGGCATCCTCCGAGACCGCCGCCGCCGCCACTCCCGAGCAAGCGAGCCCCGCGGTATTGGCAAAAGCTTTCGCTCTTGCAGCTTCGGGGGCTTCAGCCTCCGGCGGCCCTGGCAACGTCGTGAGAGGGGCGGGGGGCTCCGGTGTCGGTCGAGAGGAGCGGTACTACCCAGAGGGTGGAGACGGAAAGACCCAAGGTGCTGCTTCGGCCGCTCTACCGGACGATCAGGTGTGGCGGTGGCGATTCATTCGCGTGTGTGGAGTGACCGCCCTGCTGCAAGCATTTTTTTGTTGCTCTCGCTTTGGGCGTAGGCTTCCGTCCATGAAATGCGACGGTGGCCGTGTTAAGCCGCAACGACCTTCTCAACGACCCCCCTCTCTCCGACCTATGGTATATTTTTTCATCTCGGTGTGGCGTTCCGCTTCGCAGCTGAGTGCGCTGGAGGCCCAGCTCAACGAGGGGGCGAGCTGCGACGTGGAGGGCTGGTTGCTCCTCGCGATGCACCAGCTCCCTCGTACCGGGGGCTCCGTGAAGGCGGTCCTGAACACGATCTCGGTGAGTGTTGCGTTGGCGTTGCACATAGCATACTAGTGCATGCTGCGTACCACGCCCCACCCGCCGCCGCCGCCGCCGCCGCCGCGTTTGTCAAAGTGTCTTCTTCCGTGCTTGCTCTGCTCTGGTGTGTGTTCGCGCTTGCACACACACGCACCCGCCTCCCCCCCTTCTCCTGTCGCCCTCCTTTTGCGTGCCAGAACTCCATGTTTTGGTGTTCGTCCCCGCTCCAGGCGGCCGAGAAGTTTTGTTGTAGAAAGTATGCACACAATCACAGAAAGACTTGTTCCCGCTCGAGATGATACCGCAGCAGTCGAGATGATTTCCTCGGGACCACGTGAAGGAGAAACGTAAGAGGGAATCGCCGCCGTCTGCGCGCTGTAGAGCGGTGATATTGGTGAACGGCAGCAAAGCGCCAGAGTGACTTCCATCGCTGCGGTTTCCGAGACGGGGTTAGGTTAGCAACGCCTGTGCTCCCCGCAGCCACTTGTGGGTGACCTGCTGCGTTTTATCCTACCAAGCATAGCGTCGTAACCGTTGGTTAGAAGGAGCAAGCATGAGGGCAAGACCGTGCATGTGCAAACACTGACGAACAACCAACCTTCTGCCGACGACCCGCAAGTCACAACTGAGTCACCACCACAAACAACACCAACACAACAACAACAGGATGTTGCGTGCGGTGCGAGTGGGCCCATGGGAAGCGTCGACCAAGCCGCAATAAAGACTGCCCTGCGAACGTTCGTCCAGCCCCTGGAGCGGGCAGAAGGAGGGCAGGCAGAGGTGCTGTGGCTTTTGTACCTCAGGCTGTTCGCTTTCCTTCCCGGAAAGAGCGAGGACGCTCTTGGAATGGCAGAATACGCCCTAGAGTGAGTGGACGACATACACACATGGGAATAACTGTGTTACACTTGCCTACGGAGAACTGCAGTACTCTGGGACTCGGGGCGGGGGAACAAGGGCAACAATCTGCGATGAGAGAACACTTTTTCGTTTATTTTTTATTTTTAGTGATTGGAACGACTGCCGCAGTTGAATTTGAACAGCAAGCGGCTACCGACAGTAGTCCTGTCGTGCTCGCGGAAACACGCGTGTGTACATTGTCCTAATATTCATGACGTTGTCGGAACTCTCGTTATGTTTTTTATGCGTTGTATTGCAGGACATTGCACACAGCTATGTATGGTGTGCCCGCATGCCCCACCTCGCCTCACAACACGATGCGGACAGGCTCTCGTTCTCTCAATAATGCCGGCAAAGGGTCGTTTTGTCAGCCATGGGCTTACATTGTACCGCCTGCACGGGAGATTCGTGCAAAATACCAACGCTTCCCCCCCTCACGGCTGACGCCCAAACCTTGCCGCCCTGCTGCACAGGAAGTTCCCCACGTCGCGACGGATCTGGAGGCTCTACCGCTCCATGTTGCAGACCTCTCCGGGGTGGAGCCTGTCGGAAGATGTCTCGTGTTACCGTAGGCAGATCGAGGCGCTCCTGCTCCTCCAGCCGCGGGCCGCAGATATGCGGGCTTCACCACGAGACGGTAGCAGCAGCGGCGGCGGCGGCCCCGGTGCGAAGGCGACGAGTTCCGGATCGCTGGGCAAAAACAAGAGCGGCGACGGTGGCACCGGTGGCACCGGCGGCGGCGGCGGCGGCGCAGAGGCGAATGTGAAGATGATTGTGTACCTAGTCCTCGAACGCTGCTCCCTGTTGGCGGAGGCCGGGTACAAGCTCCAGGCTGCCGCTGAGATCCTCGACAGCCTCGGGGCTCTCGCGGAGGGCCAGCCCCTGTGGGGGTGGGACGCCCGGGACGGGCAGGGGAGGAGGACGCTCCTGAGGACTAGCGAAGGCGGCGGCCACGAAAGGGAAGGGGAGGGGGGCGGAGCTAGAAGAGAAGGAGGAGGAACCAAGGCGGGAGGTTCCACCGAAGCGAGCGACGACGATGGCCAGCGTTTACCGGCGGTGAGCAACGGCCGCGCCCCGTCGGCTATTTTTTTTTTTTGCTGTTTTTTCATGTGGTTGTGTGTCCGTCGTGTTGGTCGTGGCACCACGATAGGGTCGTGTTCGTGTGTTTGTCTTGGGAAATGTTTTTCTTTCGCGTTTTGACGAGGGACCCAAGCTCCCGTCTGTGTCTCTTGCGGTGCGGGGTTCCCACAGCTTCCATGTGGTTCCGAGTGCGACCCCTCCATTGATCTGGCTTGCGCCCCACCCCCCCCCCTCTCTGGCCGCTGTGATTGATGTTTTGCTCGCACCCGCACACGCTCAACCGGGCGGTATCCTTGTCATTTTCGTGGCTCCTGCCGGAACAGGGTGTGGCGGCGGCGCTGAAACACGCGCCGCGCGACTCGCGGTGCGTGCTGTGGTTGACCGCGCTGCACCTCCTCGTCATGGGCGTGTTTCCCCACCACGTGCTCACGCTTGCCGAGAACGACTGCGGCGGCCTCGGCGGCAGCAACGACACCACCGCCGCAGGCGGTGGCCTTGCGGACTTGCTCTTGTGGCCTGCGGAGTGGCTGTCCCCCAAGAGCAGCGCGATCCTCCGGCTGTCGGCCAGCCCAGACCTGCAGGACGCGACCCTGAAGACATTCATGACCGCCCTGTCCGACGTGGGGCTGCTCCCCCCGCCGAGGAGCAAGGGTTGCTGGGCTCCCGCCATCAAGGACCGCGACGCCCTTCTGTCCAGCGCGGCCGAGGCGAAGGCCGCGCGGGCCGGAGGCATGGCGCCGGACGCCTCTGCCCTGGAGGGGCCCCCGCTCGTGCTCGCGCTGAACTGGCTCGCGTTCTGCCTGCGGCGCGGCCGGGTGGACGCGAGGCAGGGGCGCATGATGGCGTTCGCGTGCTGCCGGAGGTTCCAGCTCTCCCGGCCCGACCAGCCGGCGCTGCTGGAGCACTTCCTGCTCGAGCACGCCGTCTCCAAGACGAGGACCCTGGGCGACACCTACCACGAGATCTCCCGCGCGTTCGACGCCGACGGGGTCGCCGCGGGAGCCTTGCGCGAGAGGCGGGATGGCGAGGGCAAGAGCGCTAGCTTTAACCCTGCCGGCGCCAGAAGCAGGAACGAACAGTCGGTGAACTTGGTGCCCCCGCCGTCGGGGGAACGGATCCAGGCGGTGTACGCGTTCCTGCGGTTCGTCGAGTCGCGGCTGGAGGCCGCGCGGTCGGAGTCGGAGTCGGAGTCGGAGTCGGCGAACGACGCCGGTCGAGGTGCGCTCGAAGACGCGCGGCGCGTGCTGCGCGACGCTCTGGTGGGCATGTGGATGGGGGCGGCGGCGGCGGCGGCGAGCGCCGCCGGCGGCGGCGCTGCCCGCTCGGACTCCGACCGTTGGCTCGAAGAAGAAGGCGGGGAGTCGGTGCGGCGAGCCCTCGAGGGCGCCAAAGCTTCTCTGTTTCGCTGGGCGGACGGCGGAAGTGGTGGCTGTGATGCTCCCGGGGGAAATGGGGAACGTCAACTGTCAACGATCGTCTTTTCCCTGTGGGTTCTGGGGGGCGCTTCTGCTGCGATTGGGTCTCTGGACCATATTCTCAGCGCTGAATCGTTTTCGGGCGTATCGGCGGAGCGGAAACGGCTTGCGTGGCTGCAGAGGCTAGAGGCTGCCATGATTCTGTCGACGCAGCAGCAGCAGAAGCAGCAGGTGCGCGTAGCTGTCGGGACATTTATTTGCGTGCAGTTTTTGTTCTGTTTCTTAGAAAACACCGTGAATGGTATCTACCGGAGCCTGAGCAACCCTTCATGCGACCAACCCTCGCCTCCAAACTGCGAACTGACACCTCAATTGGTGGCTCGTCCTTGCTCCCCCGCCCGTGTTCGCCTGTACACACGATCCACCTCGTACTGCTGTGGCAAGGCGTCCGGGGTAGATGCCATGCAAGGAGTGCGGGAAGTGGCTCTGCGTGCTTTGGCGGATCACCGCACGGAACGAAGGTGTGTGTTGCCGTGAGTTTGGTCCGTGTTTATTTGTTGTTTGGTTGTCTGCCCGCTATCGACAAGATTGGAAGAATGAGCTGCCAGTTCAATTGGGGCGAAACCAGACGGAATTTGCTGTTGATGACTCGCTCTTGAGAGGCACGCTGCCATCCGCACCCCAACTAGGCCGCCTTTCTTTTTTGTGCCCGAACGACGACCCCAGTCCCCCATAAACCCTGCGCTTCCGAACAAACAAAACAGGGCGGGGTATCCGTCGCTTGCGCATTTCGTGGCGGCGACTCTCGACCGCCCGCCGGCGACCGAAAGCCCCGTCAGGGACTCCAGCTGCCAGCCAGGAAAGTCTCTTTCTAGATACACTCCTTCCGCGCCCCTCGCGACGGACTCGGCGGCATCGTCGTCGTCCTTCGCGTGCGACGTCTTGACGGTGTACGCGAACCACTTCCGGGAGGCGAGGAGGGGGGGCGTCGACTGGGTGGTGGCCGCAGAGGCCCTGGGGGGCGTGTCGGCCGCGGCGGCGGCGGCGGCGCACGCGTCGTGCGCAGCGCTGGCGCTGCTCCGGTGGGTAAGTTGGGCCGACCATGACGAGAGCGGAGCAGTAACCGCCGCGAGCTTGGTGGACGGTGCGTCTGCGCTGAAGGCAAACGCCCGCCCGTACGTCGAAATGGCGCTGGCCATGAACCCGGCGGACACGGCCCTGTGCGGCGCCGTAGCCGCACTTTGGGCGGCAACGGGGTCTCCGGACCTTGCGCAGCGAGTTCTGGAGGCGGCGCTGCGAGCCCACCCGTACTGCGCAGAGCTGTGGGAACAGCGGGTTGCTCTTGAAGCGGGGTTTGGGAGCGGGTCGACGGAGCGCGCCGGCGCTACGGCAGCGGCCGCGGCGGGTAGCAGAGTCATGTTGAGGTTGAGGTGCGGGGGGAAATTGGGCGGGCAAACCCCGAGCGGCCTGCAGGCGCGAACGGCCGGCCGGATAGCGACGGCCATCAGCCACCCTCCCTCTCGACGAGAAACCAAATCGTTCTCTCTCCAGGCCGCGCTGCGCGCTCCCCCCGGCTCATCAGCGCCCGTGGCGGCGGCGGCGATGGCGACGATAGAGGTTCCCAGAAGCATATTCCTGATGACTAGCCTGACGAGTCTCTCGTTGGCGTTCAACGGCCTTCTGTCCGTGCCGGCCGCCATCGGAAGCTTGTCCGTCCTGAGATCCCTGGACGTTTCGGGCAACGCGCTCGCCTCGCTCCCGCAGTCGCTGTCGAGGCTGTCGGGCACTCTCCGGCTGCTGCGCGCGGCGGGGAACCGGCTTCAGTCGCCGCTTTCCGCCGCCACCCCTATCGGCGACCTCGTCGGCCTGCGCGTGCTGGACCTAGAAAACAACGAGCTGTCGAACTTCCCGGGAGTGGTGGTGCCAACGCTGACGCAGCTCCGTAGCCTGAAGCTCGCGGGGAACGAATTTTCGGAGCGAGCCCCGGCGGGGTTGTCAGATGCTCTCCCTTTCCTAGAGGAGCTTTCCTTGCCTTCGTTAGCCTAGGCGTTCTCGGTGGTTTTTCGGGCACGGCTGGCGGCGTTTCGAGTTGTTCCTTGCGTCAGTCGTCGGGCGATAGTAGTAGTGATACCGCAGAGGGTGCACACAAGTGCAAGAGCCACCAGGCCGTATCGGCTGTGCTATAGTAGGTGCATGCCCTGGTATGGCCAAGAACCGGGAAAGGAGATCCCATTTGTCTCGTGAATTTTCTGTCACCGGGATTTCGTGAGTCGTAAGAAATCGTCATCGCCAGCACAGCAGTTGTAGGTAGGTGTCCACGCGAGTGGCTGTTGCGGTAGCCACGATGTGACCGACGCCCAACCAACCCCAAGAAACAAAGATCTGCGGCCCGTTGCCTGTCGAGGGTGAGCGAAATGGAACTCAGGATCACGGCTAAGTTCTTCAGTTCCATCAATTGGCTTCTGATGACGAAGTGACGCAATAAAGCAAGCCACGGCAACCCATTTTTAGCTCCATCCACATTGGGAGCCGAAGCGCAGCATCCATAATTCTGTGTGCATGCGAGAACCTCACAGTGCTGCTGTCGAAACTGTCTGTACCGTTTTCAAGGCGGGCACTGTAAAACACCTAAATTTCGTCGCCGCACACGGTGCAAAGTAGTTAAGCGATGAATAGGACTTGCCACGTGACGCGATGCTGCTACCGATCATGATCAAGGCGTGGAGAGAACCATGGCACCACCATGCGTATCCATCGCGCTGGTGGCAGCTTGATTCTCCGCTACATTCCTCGTCGCCTGAGTGAGTCCAGCAGCTGGTGCTGATTGCCAAGGGTGGTTCTCGGCTCTCTGTGTGGAAATAACCTCTCGGTTTCAGAGAAGACAACGCGGTAGTCTACCAGCGGTGCATTGCTGCTGCACGCTTGCCGTATCGCAGCAACGTTCATCAAAACGCCGCTTCGGTGCGTACAAATACCACCAGTGATCCCACATTCCAACTATAGGAATACATCAACGACGTTAAGAGTCCCAGTAACCGTAATACGGATTGCGCCGCAGAAATGAGTGACGAACGACCAGACCCGTACTTGCGCCGCCATTCGACGAGACGCAAAACGAATGACGCCAAGACGACAGCTTCTAAAAGTCGTCTCTCTCTTCGGAGGCCGTGCATTCCGCACACTCTCTTCCCACGGGTCTCGCGATGATCTTCAACGGAAGTGGTCCCACTTTCCCTCGAGAGCGCGTATTCTACGATCGACTTGTTATCGATTCATGACGCGCCGATAGGTCCACCAGCCGACGCACACCTGATCCCGTCAACATCTCCATAGAACGCTGTAAAACGCAAATCCACCCGGCCGGGTGGTCGTACCTAGCGGCAGGGTCCAACGTGCAAGCCCCTGTATACGCCCCCCCCCCCTGCCCTCCAACTACATTTCCTTCGAGTCATAATCATCTACAAGGTGAATGTTCGATCCACCATGGGTTCAAGCGTCGGGAGGTCGACGCTAAAGCTACCGATCTTCTTGCGGGCTGCCGCCGCGGGTCCGACGAGCTGCTCCTTCGCGTTGGCCACGTAGATGGTGCCCTTCTGAGCGAACATGATCGAACTTGGGTGGTATCGCCCGTTGGAGATGGGGATCTTTTGTGGGAGGGCCAAGCAAAGAAAAGGCACGCGCGTAAATCACGAGACAAACGAGGACGAAGGAGCGCGGTTAGCGATGCGAGGTTCTTGCTGCATGTCGCCGGCAGCCGGGATAGTGAGGCGCTTGCGCGCTGAACGGGATGGGGGTGCTGATCGATGATTGTGGCGTAGGTACACGCCCCTTCTTCCCGCTACTGGACGGTATGATGCAACCACGTTCGGATGCCAACGATACTGGTCTGGGGGCAATGAGTGGCCTTCAGCCTCCTCCCCCCCCAGTGACAGTCTCCTTCAACAAAAAAGGGGCCCAACGTCCACGTATCGGGAAACACGTTCGATGCGCCCTCTACACCACACACCTGCTCGTCATGTCCACGCTACACCGGAAAATCCGCGACGCGGAACAAGGCACACGAGCCACGTGCCGCCCGCGGCCGTTCCTTCCATCACACACTCAGTAAATACGACCACAGCCCATTCGCCGGAGCCCCCCCGGCGCAACGAGACACACAGCAGCAGCGACCAGACCCGCCCAAAAAAAATATCGTCGCACACACCTCGTACGACACGATGAGATTCCGGCGGGGGCCTTGCTCCGGGATATCCAAAACGAGGTAGTCGATCCCTTCGTTACCGAGCGGACTTTGCCGCTTCGGCGCTCCCGGGATCGGGCGCCGAACCAACTTCCAGTACCCGACCTCGCCCGAGTTGTTGAACCTGGCCAGCTTGTTCTCGCGTGCCGTCAGGAAATCAGCCCCGTTTTTAGCCTGCGTCACGGGCACGGGAGGGAGCGCAGATTGTGTGTGCGGGGCAGGGGAAATCTGTGTGTGTGTCCCACTGCTGTGTTGTGTGTGGCGGTGCCACAAAACCACACCGGCCTCTGCAAAGTGGCTCAAAAACGAGAGTGGCATTGGCTCTGCCAAGCTTAGGGCCATGGGAGGACAGGTGCACACATCTTGCCCGACATTTGCTTCTGAGGTGGCTGTCGAAAATGACCGTAGCAACGCGCAACACCGTAGCAACGCGCAACAAGCGGTGCTCAAACTTGACATTTTTTACGTGCCTTGTTCAGAGCATGTGATTCTCAGCGATGCATACGCTGTACATGGACGTTGTGCGCAGCCGTCCCTACACGCACCGGCCGAACTCCGGGGATCTGGGGCCTCCAGTTTGATGCGTTGCAAAATTAAAAAGTTGAATTGTTTGCGCACTCTGTACGAGACTTGACTACACAAAATTGTGGGTAGACCACCAACAAAGTGCTTAGGGCGGGCAAAGCCCCTAAACGCATGTCACCCAGACTCTGATCCCCGTCTCCGGTGAGCACGGCCGCCTCAACGTGGGTGCGCCTACCTGATCCCGCTTGAAAAAAAAATCTCGCGTGATCCTCCAGTCGGCCTTGGCGAACGAGCCGTCCTGTGTGTGTTTCGGAGAGGTGTGGTGTCAGGGGTGTGAGAAAGGGACGTAAGAAAAGAACCGAAGGAAATAAACTTTTTCCATACGTGCGTTGTGAGACGAGGATGGGTTCAAACGCAGAGCTTGGTTGCATGTGACTGCTTCGAAGATTGTAGCAGTTATGTCTTTACGGGGGTGCATCGCAGGGTGAGGGTGAGGAAGTCGCAATGGATCGGCGTCCAACAAATCGATCACCTCGGAAGCTGAAAGCGGGCTAGTCGCGAATCAGCCGAATCAATGTGTAGGCCCATTTCAGCCAGCGGGTTTAAATCAACTGGCCCGACCTTGCGTGCTCTGATGCAAATTTTAACATGGCCCACAGCAGTGCAGAGGGCAAAACCTGGGATAGCCGTGGCCAATAGCAGTGTAGCTACCACATTGCAGCAACACGTCCTCGTTTTCACACCATTGCGCTGTGCCGCCGTGTCCCCAACACTCGCTGTGTCCGCGCACAAAACACAACACCACAATAGCAGTTATTGATGGCAACTAATAGCTTAGGTGTGATGTGGTTGGAGGGAATAGTGTGAGTCCGCCGTGTGACGTCGTGGTAACTCGGGTCCTCGACACAGAGCAGTGCCGGCCCGCTCGTAAGCATGTCCGTAAGAAACCGAGGCTCAGATTTTGGACAACTTACGAAAAATGTCCTAAGAAATTAAGCGTAGCGGCCGGCGCTAAAAATACATAGAAGCCTTTGCTTGGTGGGGGACAAAATAAGGTATGAGTGAGCCTCGCTCAAAATACGAGGTACCAGGCGGGTGTTTCTTGTGGGCGTCGCCGGCACTGCATGTACGGAAGGGTGCAGGTGAAGCACAGCTAAGTAACATAACTCTCATACCTAATTAATAGCATATTTGTACGTAGACCAGCTCAAAAACAAAGAAGGTGGGAAACGCGGTACAGCATCAACCCATTCCAACACATGCAGACATGGGGGCAGGTGGCGTGCGTCTATCATCAGACCTACGCCTAAAGCCGTTGTCTTCAGCAGCAAGCAGCAGCGGCAGGGATCACAACACCGCCGCCTCTCTGAGACCGCCGCGTGTGCATGATAACCATGCGCGCAGTTGGCTGCCCGAAGTATAAATCAATGCGCCAATTAGCAACAGCAGCAGCACCAAGATACATCCGTACCTGTACCAATGGTGTGTTCTTGACGGCACCTTTAATCCCGCGGCGGCTGTTCATTCGTGCGGTAGCTAGGTCCAGGAAGACGACAAGCAGCAACAGCAACAAGCCAACAGCCGCACGTGGCGCTGCTACCCCTGATGATGTTGGTCTACGCCTCTGAAGCAATGCAGCCATGATTAATCGCTTCACGGCAAGTCGGTCGGTGAAAAACGGACAATGCTACAGAAGAATGAAACAACAGTGCTCAGCCACTACGGACGAGCAGGTAGGCTCTCTGCTCTGATGGTGTGCGTGAACACGACGGTCCCTGCTGTCGTGAGACGTGAGAAGCTTCCCGGCCGCACCCCCAACGATATTGCGGAGCCCCCTCGTCGCTGTGAGCGAGCTCACACAGCACATGATACATTGTTCATTGATTCTGTGGAGGAAGCAACACCGCCACGATCGATGATGCGACGGCTCACCTTGGGTATCGCGGTGTTAACTTCCTGGGTGGAGATCGTTGATGGTTTTGGCCTCAATGCTAGGCCCTTGTCTGCTGCGAGACGGCCGCACCACCATAGAGAAACAAGATTACGCGTCAAACAACCCACCACCACAGCAGAAACCGTGGTGGAAGAAAGGACGTTCAGCAGCACCACCACCAGCACCACCAGCCCACTTCGCCGCGACTCACGGCCGGCATCGAAGCGCGGACGGGCAAACCGCGCGATCAAGCGGCGGGCGCGCAGGTTAGCTCGTCTGCGCCGCAAGAACAAAGCGAGGGAAGACGCCTTGGAACTGGCTGCGGAGGCCCTGATCATCAATGACGTTGCACGGGTCCCGAACTCCACCTACTTCCCTGCACGGCGGCGACCGGCCGGCGGACGCGTTGCAACGCCGGCAGCGGCAGAGCAGGAGCGTGCAAGGCTGGTAGAGGTAGCAGCGCCGCCCGCGAGGGATTCAGCACCAGAAAACTCGATTTTCTTTGCCGGAGTCGACACCGAAGATGCCGATAGCTTCGACCCTCGTCCGCGTCGTTCTTCGCCGTCAACCTTGGCAGAAGCGGCCAAGAGACGAAAGAAGAAGAAGCACGCCACCATAAAAGGCCGGCCCATCGTCAAGGGCGGGAAGGACCGGGGGCTCTGGAGGTCGATCTTCGGCCCGAGACCGCTGCTGGAGGTGCATTCCATCGACCAGCTTTCGCAGCTCGTGGATGCGGAAGGGTGGGGGTTGGAAGACCTATCGGTGCTCACGGGTGGGCCCAGGCCTGCCGAGAGTGCTGCCGCCACCAGTACGACCCCTGCTATTGCTGCCGCTGACGCCGATGACGTGGCACTGGAATCATTAGCAGCGGCGGATGGAGCGGCAAGCAAGGTTGCCACCGAACCGGGTGTGACGTCAGGCGGGGGCGCGGCTCCAGCAACGGTGGAAAGCAACGACGACGGTGAGGGTAACACTGCTGCTGCAAGGGCGGAGGATATTCCTGTTTTCCCGACACCGCCAATTCCCCCGCAGGAGGAGCTGCACCCGGCGGTGCAGGCGTTGCTGGAGAGGGCCACCGCGGGGACGAAGCCGTCCATGCACGGAGACGGAAGGCGCATCGGCCTCGCCATCGAGGGCGGTGGGATGCGGGGGTGTGTCGCCGCGGGCATGGCCTCGTGCTTGCACTTCTTGGGGATGGCGGACAGCTTTGACTGCGTCTACGGCGCTTCGGCGGGTAGCCTGATCGGTAAGATGTCACTGACGTGCACCAACTTCTGCGACACGCTTTGCTATTTTTTTGAGAGCAGTGGTTTTCATACGGCGGTGTTTGACGGGGGCGGTTTGTTCATCTCGTATTCTGCGGCACCTCAAGCGTGGGAGAACGTGGTTGAAACGTCGTTGTCGCGCGGCAGGTGACTGTGCCTCACAGAAAAAATATCAGCATGTGTCTTGGAGCCTGGACTCCACCCAGGGCTACTACCGCGTTGACGTCCTTCGTGTCGTCAACGCGGCAGTCGCGCAGAGAGTAATTACTGCGGAATAATTGTCGGCGATGTAAAGTTTGGGATTAAATGAGGCCTCCTGCGACGGCACGGGATCCACCCATACTTCATCGTATCAATGTTCATTTATCAATCCCTGTCGTTGCCTGAGGTTTCCGATACTTCCATTGTATTTCCTCATATTCCTTATCGTTACAATATCCGAATGCAGAAACGTTCGGCGACGCTTTCTTGCAACGGAAGATTGACAGCCTCAATGAACAGCAGCTGCCCATTCACCGTCGATCCTGACGTCGCTATCGCTTAGCGGAGGAACTCCCCGCAGCTGCCCATTCTCCGTCGGTCCTGGCCTCTCGCTATCGCCTAGCGGAGGAACTCCCCGCGTGTGTCGTCGGACGTACATACGTGCCGCTGGGCCATCCCCCGTCTGGACAGCGGAGCCGTTGTTCCTCTCCACTTTTAATCACGGCTGCTGTGTGAGATGTGCGTTGACAGGCCCGTCGTACTTCTCAACAAATGGAAACACCAGGCAACCCGCGTGTGTTGTCCCCCCCCCCCTTTCTGCATCATTCTCTCTTTTGCCCTTTCCTGACAAGGCGCATACTTCGTCAGTCGCCAGTCGAACGGCACAGCGGTGTACCACGACGTTCTCCCGTCCGCTGGGGCGAGGTTCATAGACATGGCCAAGTTCCCGCAGGCGCTCGGTTTCGAGCTGCCGAAGGTGCCAAGGAAGGGCAACGGCGGTGCAAGCGGCGAGGAGGAGCTTGGCGCCCTGGAAGCCGCCCGCGCGGCGAGCTTTGCCCGGGTGATCGGGCTCGATTTCTTGCTGAAAGACGTGGTGGGCAGGGTACACGGTTTGGATTTCGACGCCTTCAGCGCTAACGACAAGCTGCAACCCTTGCATGTCGTGGTAAGTGAGAAGTGACGGGCCGATCGGGTACATATCTGTTTCTTCAGTTGTATCAGCGATACCTGAACTCCTGTTACTGCGGTGTACCGAAGCTTGTTTTCTGGCAGGCGCGATAGACGGCTCTGTTTTGTATCACGTGGGAGTTATCTACCTCACTGGCTGTGGAACCGGCTCCATGGCCAGTGTGTTTCACCGTAGCCCCCCCCCCCCCCTCCCCCCGCGCGCCTGCTCAGCCTTGGCAATCGTTTCAGCGGGCTGTCCAGTCGTTCTACCTCACGTCCTTGAACCACGCCGATTCCCCCTCCTTGCTCCGTTCCGCCCAGGCGAGTGGAGTGAGCAGCATGGGCACGGTGTCCCTTAGCCTCCAGGAGAGGGTATTTTTCCACGCTAGACGAGCTCACCGGCTGCATCCGCGCCTCGATGCTCGTGCCCGGGCTGGCGGGCCCCCTAGCATCAGTGCCCAAGCGGCGGGGGGGGGGGGGCTCGTCGTCGACTGCTGATTCGGTGGCGGTACCTCGGCAGGAAGAGCGAGTTACAACCCTGCCGCCGACGTCAGGCACCGATAGCGACAACAGAGCTGGTGGGGAAGGTCGCGAAACCGTAGTGACGGCATCGTCGCCGGTGGACCGCGAAGGCCGTGAAGAAAGCGGGCAGGAATCGGGTAACGGCGCTGGGGAGCTAGCGACAACCCAGCCTCGAGCTGGCTTTTTGGGTGGTGGCAAAGGGGAGGCAATGAAGGAGGAGGAGGAGGTGGTGGTGGTGGTGGAGGAGGAGGAGGAGGAATCGTTACGAAAAGAAGGAGAAAGGGAGGTGCCGGTAGCGGCAGCGCCAGCCGAGGCCTTGGAGAGCAGCGCTGGCAAGAAGGAGGGTACGATCGGCGGCGGTGATGCATCAGAGCTCTTGGTAGATGCGATGGTTTTTGAACCGCTTCCCTATAGGTGAGCCGAGGCGAAAGAGTTGCGGCAGCGTTGTTATTGGTGGGCAGCTTTTGTTGAAGCGATTGCTTGGCACGTCTCGTCTCCGTCCCACCGCGGGGTGGTCTGGGGCGTTGAAAGCATGCCAACAGCAAGTGTCCTGCTTGCTTGCCGTCGCTTGCATTGAGTACGGCTGTATATTATGACTGTACAAGGGTCGAGCTTGTTGTAAACCAGACGCGTGTTAATGAAGCGATCCACGTGTCGACGAGGGTCAAGAGAAAACATCAAAGCTTTCCACTGAAGTGCATGTGACGTGCTTAGCGAAATGGAACACAGCAGTGCACGGCCCTTTGTCTTCATACCCTCCCCACTCCGTCCGCCCATCTTGTCGTTGGCGTATTCTTCTCCCCTCAAATGATCGTCCGCTCATCCCTCGGTCCCTTCTCACCACTGCTCCACGTGCATACTTGCCAAATGTATACCGAACAGGTCGGCAATCGAAGACGGTTGCACGGATGTGGTGGTGCTCTGCACCCGTCCCGAGGGGAGCCAGGTGCTTGGCAAGGTGAGACATAAATATAAAAGAGCATTTCCCACCGAAAATATGTCGTGGCATCGAGGCGAGACCGCGGGTTCTGCTCAGGTTGCGTCCCGTCGGGCACAGCAAGGCCTACCAGCGGTCTTTTGCTCGCACCGTTGCGGATATCTGTACATCTTTTTACCGGCCCCAAGCCGTATGTTCTCGCCCTACACCCTCCTCGACGCGTGAACGCTGTTTATTTCGTGTGCTGCTGTTTGATTCTTCTGTAGCTCCCTGTCTCCAACGCCGTGATTGTGCTCAAGTGTTGCTCACATGTGGAGTGGAAAGTGCCACGACTACATCGTCGTGCTGAACTGCGCCGCGCGTGCTTTGTCGTTTCACAACACTTTTACTTTTTTTTTATGTCCCCGCGTTGTCCCCTCTCCGTGCGATCAAATCAAAATCCACAAGAAACCGAGTATCTACGAGTCGCGCGTGGTGAAGAAGTTTTTCGAGCAGCACGACGACCCCATCACTACGTCTGGGATCAGCAACTATTTGCAACAGGTACAGCAACTATTTGCGAAGCCTCTCCCTACACACTCGCCATCACGTTGCCTTGAAAACTCGGAGGACATGTTCGCCAAATTTTATGCAGGATACGAGTGACATGAAAACAACACTTGCACATTAGGTAGCCAGTGCTAGATCGCCCGTGGTGTCAATTAGCTGTGCCGGTTAGGGGATGGTAAATGGCCGCAGCATCGCCAAAGCGCGGCGGTCAGCAGCGACGACACTTACATCAGTAGTGCTCAAGCCCTGCAATGGACATGCAAGGTGCTGCACCCCAAGTAGAATGCGGCGGAATTTGAGTCTAGAAAATATGTTCGAGTGTACGCTGACTCCCCCGCCCCCGCTCTTCCCCGCTCATCATTGCGCCCTGGGCCACAATCCCAACTTGTTCACAGCTGGAGCACCTCAGGGTGTACGCCGAAGACGCGCTGGTCCTTGGCGAAGGATCTCGGTCGGGGGTTGCGCAGGCGGCACCGAAGGGGGGAGCGGGGGAGGGGCGAGAAGCGTTTCTGCTGGCGATCGCGCCGGCGGCGGCGTCCAAAGAGGTCGGCCAGTTGGAGATGGATCGGAGAGTGATCCTCCAGGGGTGCAGAGACGGTTTCGCCGCTTGCTACGATGCCTTCGTTGGCCCCGCCAAGTCTTTGGCGGCAGCTGCGGCGGACGACGGAGCGGACGTGGTCGGTCCGTTGGCACGGTGAGCAAAAGCCGCCGGAACGGAGAAATATGGAAGGAAACGGATACGTGTAGCCTTGACCACGCACGGTACTCTGCAGGCAACTCGTCGGCGTGAGCGTCTCCGCTCCGGGGGCATATCTTTTGTGCTATCTCTCCTTGGCGAGTCTCACATATACCCATGACTCACCAAAGCTGTGTTGTCCTAATATTGATTATGCCGGCTTTCGCGCCCCGGGAATCCCCTCACCTCACCTCACCCCCTCCCTCCTTCCTTGACGGAATCAATGTCAGGTCGGGCGCGGAAGTGGCTCTTGAGTATTTCCCGGACTCGTTGCTCTCCACCCCTGCGGACATCAACGCCACTTACCTGGAGACGGGGCATTTGATTTCGGACAATCAGGGGCAGGGTTTGTTTTCGCCCTTGCCTCCTCTTGCGGGGACGACGGCGTCGGAGGCGTCGGAAGGCGTTGGTGGTGGTCGTCGTGGGTTCGGGAGGTCGTGGCTCGGCCGTAACAAGGGCGGGGGCGCTTCTTCTCTGTCACCGCTTAAGATTTCGCCGTCAGATGGAAGGCGGGGCCTGCTGCGGCGACTCCTTTCACGAAGCAAGCTCAGACGAAAGCCGCAGGCTTCTTCCTCGCGGTCCGCCGCTCCTGCCCCTGCTCCGGCGGAAGCTGTGGTGACGGGAGGTGCCGAGAGTGTGAGCGCCGCTGCCGCCGCAGCGGACCCGGCGCGGTAGCGGTGCACGGGTTATAGCTTGTATGGCGTCTTGGTGGTGCGCAGTGAAACAGGTTTGGTAGGTCCCTCGTAGCCAGGCAGGCGGGGGAGTTTCACGGACGAATCGAAAACCGCGACGTTTTCGGCCGTACTGCTGTGGTTGGAGGGTAGCCAGTGTGTCGTGTATTTTGCCACAGTTTTATTTGATTGGCTTGAGACTATGCACAAGTGGGGCGATGGAGGGCAAGTGGACTGCTTGAGACACCATTACGCCCCCTGGCAATATATTCTCGCCAACTGTTGTGAAACGTTTTCGTAAACGCTTTTATACGAATTTTGGGGCTGTTTCCCGCAATTATACGTTCGCCGGCCTCCAACACTTCTACATAAAACATCAGCTTGTATTGGCTGCTTGCTTTTTTTTATGGCGTTCCCAGGTTTTATTAAGTTGTTTTTTGTACTTTTCGAGGGGGTTGGGCGTTTCACGACAGCAGGTGTCGAGGCCTCTGTCCTCTGTCCGTTTCTGAGTTGCAGGAACACCAACATGCAATGACGGCACCACCGAGCTGGGCGTCGTTTTCTTAGCGCTCGGTCGGGCAGTTGATGTCCTCGCCGAGGAATGTCGGTCTTAAGCTGGACGGAGCATTTTTTTTTTTTGCTTGCAGCCGAGAAAAGAATCGGGTCCCTCTCGAAGGTGTGATGGCTGGCAGCAGAGTTGCCGAGGCCTTAGCTTTCTTTCCGTCCTGCTGATTTCCGTACGTTTTGTTTTTTTGCTAGTCTTGTCAGTTTCTAGCATTGCTGTGTGGGGGGCGGGGAGTGGTGGCGGCTTTACGCACATGTTGATATGTTTTTGCGCTTGTGTGCCATCTCTGCGGGACCGGGGGGGGTACTGTTATGTTTGGCATGCCTTAGCGGTTAGACCATCGACCACGCGTCCTCGAGAGGACGGAGTATTCTTCTGCGGGACCGGGGGGGTATACAATATATTGATGTTTTTTGAGTGTTTGGCGCGTTGTGTTTCATGTTTCCATTCTCGGCCTGCACTTCGTCTCGAGGACGGATCGCGCGCATGGTGTTGTGCGTATATTCAAATAGGGGTATTCAAATAGGGGTATGCTCATGACTCCACAAAAACACTCGTTGGTCACCTCTTCTTCGTTGGTACCATGTGCACCAACAACCAAGGCTCAACGCATGATTGTCGACACAAACGCTAACCAGAGATACTCCGACATTCCGCCTTCATTGCTGCGTCCCGGAGGGTCATGGCGAACGCGCCTTTCACGTTGATCGTGCGTCTAGGTCTCCGAACAGGGCGGAAAGACACGGAAGTTCGTTCGTTTTCTACCGCAGCCTGCGCAAAGACACCCGTAGGGCCGAAGAGGAGTCGGAAGAACTTTCGATACGTTATTCAGCGATCAGGGGGAGGCGACGGGCGAAGCCATGTTGACGCCCCCAACACAATGGAAACTACGGACCCCTGCCCTGCCGTGCCACTGGTATATTCGTCCTGGTTGAGGTTGTACGAATAGTATGCCACTACGAATCGTCGCCCGCCCTGGCTGGTACAGAGATGAGAGGCGGCATGGAGCCACGCCATGAGCTGTGCGAGCCCCTCAGTGAACTTGAAAGGCACGACATAAACCTACCAAAAGTAGGAAGAACTTCTGCTGGTAGCGTACAACGGGTTTAGCGTCTGACCGCCATGTCTCACCACCCCCGTTCGTGCTATCCCGTGTTGAGTAGGGTCCATACGGATTTTTCCTTTCCGCATCCTAGACAAAAAAGTTATGATCTACTCTACTGGTGCTTCTTTTTGTTTTTTCACAGCGGCACGTTGAATCCATTCGCGTTCTCGCAGCTCAACGCAATGTGGCCCGGGCGGAGGCACCAGTGACACACAGCGTGGTCAAACGGACACCTCCCACCCTTCTTGCAACCCTCCTTGTGATAGTTATAGTAGCGACAAATCGGCGTGACGCCGTCCTTTGGGGACAAGCGCAACGGGGCCTTGTTTGGGTGAAAGTGCTTCGGTGTGGTGCGGTTCGAGCAGCCGCTCGATGCGTCTCCGCCGCCCCCTTCCGTATTTTCGTTGAAGGACGGCCTGGCCGAGGTGCTTCGTGCGAGCAGCTCGCGGAACCACAAGTCCCCTTCAGATATTCTCCCACACTCGGCGTAAGAGCCGGCCTCGGACACCGTCGCCGCCGGAGTTGTTGCGCCGTCGTCGCCTGCGTTCCCCACTGCGTTGGAGCTTGCCTTCAGCTCGTCGACCAATTCTTGACTCTTGACGACGATTAGCCTTGGAGGTTGCGCGAAGGCCGTTCGTGCGAAAGCAATCATGCGGACTACACCTCGGACTTCACGGTTCCCTCCAATGTCGATGAAAACCGCATCCACACCGCCACCCTTGGTAGGTCGAGAAGCATCACCGCCGTCCTTCCCGATGCCCGCCTCCGTCTCGTGCTCCGCGGCCTCGACGGCGCCTCGCGGATCGAGGAACGGGTCCATCTTGTGAACGGCCACGTCGGCGCAAATTTCGCTCTCCGACGACACCAGTTTCAGCCTCTCCTTCGTCCGTTCCACCATGTCAGCCCCGACATCCAAGGCCACAACGCGACCCTTGGGCACATACTTGGCGAGGATGGCGGTTGTTTCCCCCGTCGAGCAGCCTACCTCTAGAACCGCGTCGCACGCTCGAACCTGGGAAGCGGCGAGAAGGCGGAAAGATGCCGTGTCCGCCGTGAGGAGGATGAGGAGGGGCGGGGCGGCGGCGGCGGCGGTCGACCTGTCGGCAGGCGGCGACCTGTAGATGCGTACCAATCTCGACGGGCGGGCACGGTAGTCGGGCGGGTTGCCAGGACTGCCGGCGCGGGGTGGTAATCGAATCACCGCCCTCGTGTCCTCAAACTTCTTCCCCTTTTTCGGATTCTTCTCCTGCCTGTCGACGTTCCTCCAGATGGTGGTCCCAGCGAAGTCGCAGCTACTGGTCCGGCTATGCGCGCCTGCTACTCCACCCGGAGGCTCGGCGGAATAACAGTTGTTGCTTCCTTCGGGGTCATGGTATCCTCTCGAGAGTTCCGCGGGTTCGCTCGTTGCCGCAGGAGCGACAACGGGTGTCGCTTCCACCTTCTCGATAGCGCACACGACTCCCTTCTTCCCGACCTCCTTGGCCGACTTTGTGCGCACGAAAACCTCGTCCCCGACGGACAGCGGGGCCGGTTTCAGGGGCGGGGGGAACAGCCTCCACTCTTCGGCACTACTCATGGTGATGGCGGCCATGTGTGGTCCGACGGAAGGTCCTACAGTAGGAATAACGTGTCACGGTGTTGGTCAAGTCAGGCTACTTGTATTTTCTGGTGGTTGCGCTTCGATATGTAATCAAAGAGTGAGCATGGAATGACCTCCACATGACACTTTGCATGATTGAATTGCAAGAAACGTCAGGTTCTGAGTGCAAACTGTGAGTGCAGACTGCTTGTGGATGGGGAACAACAAGGTGTCCGCCGGCGAAATAGTCCGACAGAGAATTACTGTAATCAGTCGAATAGCAAGATCCACAACCATGGAAAACAAAACAATTATCTCTGTAGATGGCAGCTACAGTTTTCTAAACAGTTCTGCCAGACAATCACTGGAACGAAAAGCTAGGCAACAATAATGTGTATGGTGGTACCAACTTACCTATTGATAGCGGCAAAACTGGGCGAATGGCTTTGCCTCTTTTGCTAGGTAACAACTGGAAGGAACATGCTAGATAGCCGAGGCCGTGCGCGAAAGGAAACCCACATGCAGCAGTTTGTCAGTTGAACGCTGGAGTCGTCTACAGAGTGTGAACAAGCACTGACAGATTCTGCCCTCAACACGCAAGTGAGGGGATGGTAGTTACTGCCCTTGTTCGTGCAAACGTACGTTGAGGTGAGCAAGCCTCCAGCAGCCACCTCAGCTTGGAACACTGCTGTGCCCCGCACGCAAGAACATGCAAACAGGTGCGGAGCACACCTATCACGTGATTGCTGGCTTAACCATGAGCGCTCTCCTTGCTACCGTTCAATGAAGAATAGCCGTATCGCCTACCTACAGCAGTACACAAGCAGAGGAAGAGCGTTCCACCAGGCCTATTTCCGCTGCAAGTCAATGCCAATATCGACGGCAGTCTTTGTCGGTCGATGGAAGTAGAGCCAAGAATGAGGGGGGACGAGAGAGATCTCGGGTTGATGGGGAACAGCCCAACAGCGGAGCAGCGAAATGGCGTTGGCGTTGCCGAGCAGTGAGAGTTGCCGAGGCGGAGCTGGAGCCGAGCGCCGAGCGCCGAGCGTTGGGGAAAGAGAACCACACGCTGCTGGAACCAGGGCGGAACCATAACGCGCTTGCGTTGAAACCCCAGATTTCGCAGGGCGGGCGGGAGTAGGCGGGAGACCGGCGCGCTTTCGCACCACCAGCAGCAGCTCAGCAGCCTGACCCTGAGATGGCCACGCAAGATGAGAAAATCAAGTGGGTGGAGGGGAGCCCTTTCATGGTCGATGGCTTCCGTTTCACGAACCCGCGATGCAGACACTATTTACTGACGCATTTTCACTCAGGTGATCCAGATGGAATGTGTTGCGATGCTGCAGCTGTGTATGTATACATGTAAGTGTAGCAGTCTGCTGAAGGTGCATGGTTGTTCTAGACACTTTCACCCTGCTGTAGGGGTAGCTCGATGCTCCCCGTCGGGTGTGGTTCACTGCAGTATCTCAGTCAAGCGTCTCTGTTCCGATGTGATACGATTGTTATGGTGTAATGGCAGAGAACACGCAACGATGACCATGATTTCAAATCGCGGGATGATTGCAGCACTGATGTTGCGCCGCCTGTCAGTAAAGAGCTCGGCTCGGAGAGGGGAGAAGGTTTACAATACTGGAGCTCTCCACCACTGCTGATACTATGTGTGTATGTAGCTCAGGATGTTGTTTGATCATCACGAGGCCACCCTGCGACAGCAGTCTCATGTCGTCTTCACACACAAAACTGCTTCCTCCGACCTCCGACCGCTTTCCCTCCTCCCTCCCGCAACGTGCACGAACAATCAACCGCCTATGATACAGACCACACAACAGGGTTGTATAAATCATTCTCCGCCGGTAAAATTTATTGCTCTCACGGCACTGCAAACCTGATCGTCGAACTAATGGGGGTAAACCGGGAGCGTGTGGTGGCCCTCCCGATGGACACGCCGGTGCTTGTGGCTGGGTTCGACCTGACCTTAATCGACGCCAACCATTGCCCCGCGGCAGTCATGTGAGACAAAGAGGGAAGAGAGAAATAGGGAGAGGTAGAGACCGAGATGGAGAACCGCTTGTGTTGGTGTCGTCATCGAACTTGTCGGTTTTGCGCGACTCAGCGCAAGCAACAGGCTCGTAAGTTGGGCATCACGGTGCATTGAGGGGCTGCAGATAACGGAGACCGCGTTGCGCTGATTTTCGTCCCGTCTTTCATTTCTCAACGCGCGTTTACGCACGCCTGGAAATAGGTTCGTCATTCGCGATCCCCGTCCAGGGGGCCGCACTACATTACACACCGGTGATTTCCGAGCGGCTGAAAGCGTCTGCAGAAACCCCGTGGTCAAGTCTTTGAAAGGAAGACTAGACTCGCTCTACCTCGACACTACCTATTGCGGACCGCGTCATACTTTTCCGGATCAGTCCGAGGTAAGCGGGGGGGTGCGGAGGGGACGAGACACATGGGGAGGCGGGTTTTCTGTTAAGAGGCAATAGAACAGGGTGGTGTGCATGGCATCTACCGTCTTTTTGGTGTCAGTTAACACGGGAGATTGCGTGTTCCTGCTGTAAGGTGTTTGTTTCCCTGCTCACCTCCTGTGGGCGTGTTCAAACCGCTTGACCTTGTATGTGATCATCGATGCCACTTCATGCAGGTGCTGGCACAGGCCACGCAGCTCGTGCGGATGGAGCTTCAGCGGGACCCAAACACCCTCTTCCTAGTGGGGACCTATTCCATCGGAAAGGAGAAAGTTCTCGAGGCGGTGGCCAAGGCAACTGGCAGTCGGTGCGATCTGGTTGCAGTTGGTTCCGCCTGAAATCCATCCCTTCCCACCTTTGCTCTTTTCCGCAGGTGCTTTTCGAGCCGAGGGCGTGATCGAGGTAGAACTCCGTTGAAGGAGTGACAAGCGTTGCTGATTTCTTGTTTCGAACGCGGAGCTGTCTCTATGGTAGTGATACATAAAACACTGCGGTTCCCGTAGCAAACCATGCTCACAAGCCTTGGTCGTGTGGCACAATCAGCCGAAGCCTTTTTTGCCCTGCTTTGGGTTGCCCTTCCGGAGATCTTACCCCTGCCTGTGTTCTTCCCGGGGAGGGTCGTGGTTGCTGATGCTTCCCCGGCAAGCAAGCTTTGGAACCTCTCGGAGTATCCAACTACCTGCGATTGGCTCTCCCTATAGCCAACACATTCTACCCCGTTTTGCAGCGCAAGAATAACACCGCGTCAACAGCGACAGCAGAGCGCAGGCATTGAAACCACACACCCTGGCGATAACAACAGGTGTCTTGTCACTTCCCGCAAGGCCCGAACGATGCGGCTCTCCGGCGCGTGGGATGACACGGCGTACACCACCCACGATGCCACCACAGGAGGGGGCACGCTTGATGGCGATGGCGATGCGCCGGGATACGCGCGAGTGCGCGCGGTTCCCCTTCAGGACACGAATTCCCCCGCGACGCTGCGGGAAGCCTTGACCAAGGCCAGGGCGGGCGGCGCCCCGTTCACCAGCGTGGTGGGTGTGAGACCGACGGGGTGGACGCACACGAACGCGCGTAAGGGGGGAGGGGGGGGAGGTAAGGCCGGTATCAAGTCTTCGATTGGAGGGCGGTCCGCGTCTGCCGCTGCTGGCGGTCCGGCGGTAAGATCCGGAGCGGAGGAACGCGAAGAAACAGGAAAAGAGGGCTCCGGGATCACTTCCAGCAGCAAACCACAGGATAGTGTTGGCGATGACATCAGCGGGGAGCCTGAGTTACTATCTGAGTGGGAAGACCAGGACGATGAAGCGGCGGCATGGGGAGCTGGATTAGAGGAGGATGGGAACGAGGAGACCATGCAGGTGACGGCGAACGGCGTGGGTGTCGTGCCGCCTCCGTCGAGCTCGTCGAGCTCGTCATCCACTGTTGCTGGTCCAGCGGTAGGACCATGGACCGGAAAGAAGCCGTGGGTGGATGGCGTCGCGAGAGTTTACTCGCTCCCGTACTCGGAGCATAGCTCCTTCACCCAGCTGAAGGACTTCGTGCGAACCGTTAGGCCAAAGTGAGTGGGCATCGTGTGGTGTACGGTAGGGTCCGTCTCTCGAGTATCGTGAAGCCTGTGTATGTTATCAGTTCACCTGATCGTGAGGGCTGACAACAACGATGATCACTGCGTTTCTGTAGTGTTATTCTGTTTCTTGTTTCATACTTTTTTTTTTGCTTGGATAGTCATCGTGTTCGGCTCTTGTTTCAAGTTATGTGTTGCCGCGTCGTCCACTCATCTGATCGGTATCCCATGAAAGCGTTATTCGTTGACTCGTCTCGTTCTTGTCGCGTAGGAAAATCGTCCCTACTGTCAACGCAGTTTCTTCGGCCTCGGTGGAGAAGATGCTCAGCCATTTTTTGGAATTCATGGACCTGTCCTCGGACCGAAAGCGCCTGGAGTCGTACTTTTGCAAGCGTGACCCTCCCAGTGCAACCGCTTCTCGAGGCATCGATATGCTTTCTTCTTCCGGCGCTAGGGCGTCGAATCCGTTCAGTTCCCCAGCTGAAAAGCGACGAAAGAACGCAAACAGCTCTACCGGGTGGCCGCCGAACCTCTTCCCCGCCGAAAAACCTTCTCGTCCACCGTTGAAGGCAGCAGAAAGAAATCGTCTCCACGAAAACGACGCGACATCTGGTACTACGCTAGACGACTATCCATGCGTCCCGAGAAGAGAAGGGGAAGCCCTGCGTTCGAGGGCGGGGGAGCAGCCTTGTGGTGATGCGGGACGTCTGCCAGAAGCGACAATGACCGCCGAGGCGGCAGTTCCGGCGGCGATGCCTGCCCGGTCTTTTGTAGCTGATGCCGGCGCGCGTGCCGCTTCCACGCCCTCCGCCGTTGAGCTGGATCTTGTTGACGTGGAAGCGCAAAAGGCCATCATGGCTGACATCGAGCGCCGAAAGCGCGGGCAACAGGAAACAAAGGCGACCGGAGCCCACACTGCGCAGTCCGGAGGCAACTCGCGGGAGAGTAGAAGAAAAAGTACGCCTGGGTCCGGGCGGAAACGAACCAACTCTAGCACCAGAAGCGACGATGGTCGCCCGGCGGACGCTAACTTGCGAGGGTTTTTCGGCGGCAAAGTCGTTTCGGATGCGAAGGGGACGAGAACGCTTGCGGAGTCGGTGGGTGGATGCAGAGGCCACGAGGTGCTGACGATAGACGACGAGGACTGTGGCACGGAACTGCCGGAACCCATGGATATTCGCGACTTTTTCTCGCGGCGTAAATAAGGCTGGCGGGCAAACCGGTCAACTCGTAGGGAATAGCGAAGGATATGGTCCGTGGACGAGGCCTCGCGGGCGATAGAAACGGGTGCCCGTTTTCGTCTCCGTCACAGCTGCAGTCTCGACCGTCTACTCGACAACCTTCTTGCCGGTTTGACGACGTAGGCTCCTTCCATAGCCGGTGTCCACGGATTGTACCCTTTCGGGGGGTTCCTCGATTGCCATTCTGATGTGTCTTTGGACTGGTGCAAAGCGGATCTCCCGTGTATCTTGTTGCAGCTATATTAAAGGCGTGGGTGACCTCCTGAAGAAGGCACAGTGCTATCACAACTTTGAGGTTATTGCACGCGTGCAAGGCTGGCAACAAGGTGCACGTGGTGTCGCACCTGAGATTCCCACCCGTTGACAACGTGGGAGCATCGTTGACATCGAACATTTGTGATGTCGAGCGTCGTTGACGTCAATCCTCGTTGACGTTGATCATCGTTGATGTCGAGTATCAATGATGTCGAGTATCAGTGATGTCGAGCATCGTTGCCATCGAGCATCGTTGACGTTGAGCATCGCGAGCATTGTTGAGGTAGAGCACCGTTGACACCGAGCATCGTTGGAGTCGAGCACGCCCGCACGCGCATCGGGTGCGAGCCGCGAACGAATAGATCTGTGGCAAGTTGTGGAAGCGATCCGGCTACAGCTTGCTCAATAAAAGGGAAATGATTTTGTCTGGAAAAGCCAAACGTAGGGGATCTACAACCGGGAATACTAGCGGTAGACACTTCTCATCTACATTTTGCCGTTAGGCCTGAGTGCACGTAGGGCACTGCTGTGTCCAGAACAGACGCACAATTGCTGTTGCGCCACTTGACCACTTTAACAGGTACACCGCATCACGTCGAAACGAACAGCAACGTCGCTGCCTACTACAGAGTACACTTGCCTAGGCAGAGCATGCACGCGAGTGATGAATCCGCCTGCCTCCCCTCCTAAGCGTCATCTACTGGCCTGGTGTCCGAAACGGGGTTTCAGCTACAACGCAATCATCGAAAACCGCTGTCTCCCGTTCTCCACACGCACGCATTTAGCTTCATCACAGAGGGCTGCACAACCGAGAGAAGGAGCTTGAAACTCAACAAACTAGAACAGGTTGCAGGTACGCAGAGGACAAACTCGGAACACCAAACCAAACGGCGTTTGTCCCGGCAAAGCTCTTAAGAAAATACACGACCTTGGGGATCATTTGTTCTAGCCCTCTTCCTCGCATCGGGGAAGACGGCGCTTGTTTCGGCGGTGTACGTCGACAACAAAGTGTGCTGTTGTTGAGAAACTGGGCTTCAAAAGGTCAAAATTCATCTGAGGAGGGGATAAAGGGGCATTAGAGTATGCGACGTTCCGTTCTCCCTGAACATCGCCATGTAAAATGGTACAACACGCCCCATACCTTACCGCACCCTCCGAAACAGGGCGGATAGCACACAACGTAGCAAATCCTCGGAATCGGCTGCACGCCAATACCAACGGAGAGCGTGGTTAACATCCGTGTGATGGATACTGAACCCCCCCTCGCTTGACGCGGGGGCCAGCCACGGAAAGGCGAGTACTTGTTGATGGGATGGGGGGTGGGGGGGGAGGGGGGAGGGGACCCCGACCCACGTCACGTGCTTCTGCCGCTGTAGTCACGGCTAAGCCTAGCCGTTGACACCAAAACCAGGAGAAAATCACGGCGTCCTTTTTGCCGTTCATGCCAGTCGGATCAGCCTTCGACGACTCTCCTGATCCCGACAGGTTCGGAAACGCCGCCCCCCCTATCCTCCCTCAGTTCGTCTTCCCCCCTGGTGTGTACCAACTCGTACTCCCGTTCTCGCCCTCGCCGACTGCTGCTGGTCCGGTTCTGCTCTAGCATCCCTCTCCCTCCCATAGGCTCCATCGGTTTCCCCGGCCGCGGCGCCAATCTATGTACGCCTACTGCGGTGTGCGATTCCTCCGCATCCTTCTCGACAGGTAACGCATGTGGCGCAATGAGGGGGGGGGGGGGGGGGGGTGTACTCATAGTCGTGCATGCCGTACTCGTTAGACCATTGACCTCGCATCCCTACAAAGCCGGGACGGAGCATGCCGGGTTCTCACCGGACCAGGCTCTCACATCACCAAGCGCGAAGCACCGTGAGGTATTCGGCGAGTCGCATGAAGGGTGAGCTGCATCCTGCTAGGGTGTTCGGCATCTTGTGCTTACTTCCTTGCGTACGGATGACAGCTGCGTATGACTTAATTTATTTTCTGGTGGTTTTCACTCCCAGAGACAGTTATAAGCACTGGGAAACTCCCTGGGGGAGGCTTGACCAATTTAACAAAAGGGGGGGTTTTCTTCCCCCTTGCGGGGAGGGGGTTTTTCCCCCCCCCCACAACATGTTTTGGGGGGGGGGGGGGGGGCATCAGTTTGTGTCAGTAGCAGTTCTTGCGCTTCGGCGTTTGCAACTGACTGCGTTAGCCGAATGGACTAAACATGAGCGTTCTCGCCAACATCAGTTCGTCATCCCACCAAATTAACTTCACGAAACAGGCGCGATAATCAGACCAGGCCACGGTACATCCCTTGCAAATCGACGCCAACAACAAAGTGCGGTCGCGAAGCATCCTTTATTTGGACGTGACTGAAAGTCGTAACCGCTTTCTTTGCTTCATACACCTCGTACCCGTCGTGCGTCCTCCAATACTTCGTCGGCCTTGAGAGATCGCGTCACAAACACCAGCAACTCCACCAGCATGATGAACATGGCGCCCACGAGCCCGATTACTAGTCGCTGAAGTGCCGTCCGTCGCCCGCGGGTGTGCGTAGAATCATTTCGCAGGAGATAGAAGAGCAGGGAAGAACGAAATGATACCCGAACCAAGGAACGGGAGGGGGGAGGGGGGAGGGGAGGCACGACATGAAGAATTTATCTCCTTCGGCCAGGTCCATTTCCCACAACATACATGTTTTTAGTATTGGCAGCGATGATTAGGCCGACCGGATCGGAACGACTTGGTGCTAAACTACTTGACAGTACGCACCCTCCCTGCCTTCCTCTCTTTCTCTCTCTCTCTCTCTCTCTCTCTCCCACTTGGCTCACGTGCGATTTGTTGTCCCCGACGATGAATTTGCTGGCCCAATAGCTGATAATAAACGTGGTGAACACCGCCACCACCATGTTGGCCCCCATGCCAACCTGAAACTTGAACGACGCCTGGATATCCCGAACGGTCTCTCGCGGTGCCCTGGAAAACAGGAGATGCCCGTGTGATTGCTGTTTTACTAATAATTGCCTTCCTCTCTGCGCCTGTTGCTTTTGAGGGTCGATTCTTCCAATCAATCAAGTCTCGAGAGTTATCTGGACGCATGAATCCAAACGATTGGGGGTCGGTTTCGTCACAGGTACGATGCGTAACACTCGTGAAGCGTCACAAAACGTCGGGATGTCCGTGCGCCTCTGCGGTGGGCCAAGCAAAGACGTCAACGTGCACCTATGTCCTCTGCTACCTCTTTATTTGAGAGTAGGAACCTAACATTCGAGAAGGATCAACAGAGTCCGTGCTATGTAGATGACACCAAATACACTACAACCCAGCCGGCGACGCCGTAACCCCGCACCTTTGAATGTTGTCAATCATCCGTTGGTACTCTTTCTGCTCTCGCAGAAGGAGTAATCGATCTCGTCTTTCCTGGTACGCACGCTTTTCCTGCTGTCCCACGAACAAAAGCGCGAAACACACGACCGAAAGGGGCTTTGTGTCGGACACAAGGAGGGTCCAGCTTGGCAGACACCGCCGGACACAAAGTCCGGGTGGGCAACGGGTGCGTACGCCGCGCTTGGCTGAGATGCTTTTGGGAATGTGTGGTTCGGAACGCCCTACACAATTACATCCCTCTCTCCCCGGATACACCCCCCACAGCGCACGACCCCGGCCATCGATCGCACGGGAACCACGTTTTTTTCGGTCATGACTGCTGTGTGGACGAAAATCAACAGTCGCCGGGTTCTCGGTGAGCGCAGGGCATCTCGGACTACCGCAGCGCAGCTCCCGCCGTCACCGACGAAACCAACTGGCATGCCTAGTGAAACCGGCCTACATTATTCCTTCTACTGCTGCCGCTGCTGCTGCTGAGCGACGCATCAGTGGAATAGCTGCAGCTCATCCATATTTACCGCTGCTGCCCCAGCAAACATAACAAAGGGCCACTCTCAACTTGCGCCACCGGGCTCCTTCATGCAGATGTGCCCCTGAGAGAAATCTCCCACCATGGTCGATGATCACAGAGAACGTAGATACGCCCGAGGCATCGGCAGCAACGCACTCTGAGATGGCACGCCCGGGCACCATGCGACCGAAACCAGGTTCTAGCCTTTCCACTGGAGGAAGAAACTAGGCTTGCAGGGGACCCAAGCACCACTGGACGCTCCACCAGTTTGGCTTCGGGTGCCATACATACCTTTGACGGAAGAAAAAGAAACGCGATGTCTACGGTGGAACCAACAGGACTAGTGGCGTTCGAAACCTGACGGCCCGTTGGCCAAAAAAAAACAATTGTTTCACAAGACATGGTCGGCAGCACGCATGCCCACTTGACCGACCCACCTCGCCGTGCTTCATCGCCGCCGACGCCGCTCCGCGCGCGTCGGGGAACACCAGCCCGCCGCCCTGCAGCAGCCCCAGCAAGCCCCCCACCGACGCGGCATGGCCGTCGCCGCCCTCCCCGCTGCCACGTGCCATCAATCTCCGGATGTGAGGCAGCGCCCTCGCCAATGTTGCCGGGTTCAGCGTCACTCTCGCAGCCCCCGCGCGAGCCCCTCCCGCTGGTGCCGACTCCGCTTCTTCGGGTGTCACCGCGCTTGCCGCGGCGGCCGCTGCTGCGGCTTGCTCTTGGTCCTCAATAGTAGGTAAGCGCTCCGATATTTTCTCGCGCAAATCGGAGTCCACTCCATCGACATCTCTGCGTGTGCACGGTTGCCGCCGCGCCGCGCGGGGGTCGGAGGTACAAGAATCCATCAGTATTTTCGAGTCAGTTCTTCTCCTCAGATAGTATGGGATGCAAACAGTGGCATCACCTCCCGCAGGGGTTGGTGTTGCCACTTCGTTGCGAATGGAAATAAATAAATATGGCTAGGGGAAACAATCCTGTTTCCTGTAAAGCAGTACAGCGATCGATATTTATTTCTTTCCCATCCGCGACGATTGTATTTTCCGGAGAAAAATTGACTGAAAATAGAAAATAGAGAAATTCGAGAAAGATTCCAATAATCGTTGGGTGGGCGGTTGGTGTCTCAAAAGGACTCTCCTTTCCTCTGTTTTCCTGTCTTGCACAGGTTTGACAAAAGGAAGTGAGAGTGTGTTCTTCCTCCTCCTTTGTTCTGGGTCTTTACGTCTGGAGAATTCTTAAATCGTGCCTCTTTCTTCATTTCCTGTTTTGAGAATCCATCAGTATTTTCGAGTCAGTTCTTCTCCTCAGATAGTATAGGATGCAAACAGTGGCATCACCTCCCGCGGTCGGTGTATCCACTTCTCTCCCTCACTTAGGAAACTCACTCGAACGAGATGAGTTTTCTCATCCCATACTTTACTGATAGGAAACAGATGAATGTGGAGGCATTGAGAGACCATGGCTGAAATAAGACCAATTAAATTAACAAATGAGACCACCTATAGCAAAGGCTTGTTGCTAAACGCTGACAACGATCGGCTCTGTTCACTCAAACCGAACTCATTCAACTGCCTGTATTGTTCCTCTGAAACTCCCTCGACCATGGCGGTACGCTCGGATCCTGGAGCCACTACTTCCATGAGTCGCATGTATCGCCAAGCAGTCTTTGGACTTTTCCAATATGCCTTCTGCATGATTGTCGATAGAGAATCTCCTGCGAGGGCTCTGGAAACAGCCCCTCCTGACCTAAAGGAGTGTAGAGAGAACCCTTGGGTCTCTCCTACTGCCGCGGCGTATCTCTTTAGTGCTTAAGACATCCTGCTAGTAGCCACCGGCAACTTGCCCCTCTGCGCTTCACCTTGCATAGACTCCGAAATGTCTGGGAAAAGGTAACCTGAAGTTGTGTCCCATCCGACCTGCTTCCCCACGGCTATAAACCTCTCTACCGCTCGAACTGGGCAGATTGCCATGTATTCCTCATCATACGGTACGGTCAGGATATGATCCGCTCCATCCCGTTGGGTTTTTCCCCGCTGAAAATTGCACATGAAACCGCTCGTATTTGGGAGTCGCAAAATACGTTGGATGAGGATATTAGTGAGCTCCACTCCTCTCTTGGTTGTGCTAAAAGCCACCGAAAAGAACGCAATGTCCCTAGCCAACGTAACCCGTTCGACGTCGGATGAGGCGTATTGAAGCCTGATCTGCATTGGAAAAATAATCTTCTCCAGATGGCTCGAAGAATGACCGGTGCTTGTTTCACCAATACTCCCGCCTGCTTTTGCTCACTTGTGGTGAACGCCATATATTGCGCAACTAGGTCGCTCTTCACCGGGTTACCAACCCGCATGGTCTTACTCCACGGTGTCACCACTCCCATTTCCTTCTCGAACACCATGGATAACTTGGAGGCATGATTTGTTCGGAGAGAGTCAAAGGCGTATCTAAGGCTACATTCTCCCTTGTCTGTTGAACAAGCTGTAAGATCTTTGGTGCCCACGGCTTCGCAGTGTCTAGCATGCACGATTGTACGTCGTCTTGAACCGCAGGAGTCTAACCAGCATAGGAACTCTACCACATCCTTTGGTTGTGCATTTTCAATAGAAACAGACCCGTTCCTTCGAGATGCTAGGAAGTTGCTGAACAAAGCCCATGTGGCCGACCGACTGCGCGCGGAAGCCTTTTCCGCCCATGCATTTAGAAATTGTTGGTATCGCCTTGAAATAGCCTCTTCGTCCACTTGAAGAGGAGGTGTTGTCCGAGGTTGGTGCTGAGCTATTGAGTATCCGCACCATTGACAGAACCGAAACGAATCATCGTTTTCACTGTGGCACTCCGGGCACAAGACCCGTGCCCGTGACGCTGACACTTTCACGAGCGGAGGAGGAGGAAGCTTCGCCTCGCCGATACGATTTCGCTTGGGAATTATCGCCCCTAAGATGCTCACGATGAGGCCAGTGGCTGTGAACACAGTCTGGAGAGTCTGGTAAAGAATGCGTTGTCCCACAAACCACCGAACATGAACACGAGACACGTTGAGAACGAGCTGAACAAACTCTTCATCACTTAGTATTCCGGGTGAAATCCACTACCACAGCTAGCATTCCTGACCGTTTGAAATGAAAACGCTCGGACCCTTTCTGGTGGTGTACCCGGAAAAAGGGTGACTCATCCCCGTTACCGATCGACAACGTCCGTGATCGCGTAGTCGCGCCCGATATCCGTGGAAACCAGTACTGCTTCCGATCTGGGACGATCACAAGCGCCTTTGCGTGACACTCCTCCAAGTGCTGAAGAAACACTCCTACCATGCTCGTCGGAGGGAAACAGAAACCGAAACACTCCTCCGTTGTTGAACCAGGCATGAACCGAACATTTTGTGTAAGCACGTCAACCCCGGCACACCCTTGCGTATGGTATCTGGAGTAAAATGGCAGATCCTCACTAGTGCAGCGCCCATCTACCCAGCGCTTGTGAACCGAGGCAGGTGTGGCCATTAAATCCATGGTCACCTGCTCGCCCGCCCACGCGCATAGGTCACCGAACATCCGCTCGTCTAGTCTCACAAAATCGTCCGATCCTGGTCTAGAAATACCATCAGCCTCAGCGTTTGCCTCGGAGCTCACCTACTTCAATTTCAGCGTGAAATCACGTCGCACTTGCAACCAGAACAGATCGGTAATAATCTCATGCATGAGGGTGTTGGAAGACCGCCCTTTCTTAAAGGCGTCGTGTAAGACTTTGCTATCCACCTTGGAAATGAGCGTGGACCCGGCCAACTGAGAAGGTTGGCTATCTGAGAACAGACGTAGAGTCTGCTGGAGAGCGTACCCTTCTTGCACGTTGATATGTTGCTGCGCGACGTGTAGCGGGAAATCTCCGCCTGCTTTGAAAATGGGTTGGCCTGGACTCCTAATGAGTCCCCCCCATCCTCCCGAGGAGGCATCCGATGCCCCGGTAAGAGCTAACTGCTTATGCTCGGCACGGTACCACGACGCCCCGTTGAAATGCTCACGAACTTCCAACCAGCGTTTCAGCTCGAACATAAGACCGCCGTTCTTTGGGACTTGTATCGTCATGCTAGGTTTGCGACCGCCGCGTCGCTGAAAAACTGCGATGCTCTTGTACATGTGGTGCGTGTAAAGAGCCGCCACCGGAACCGCTACCGATAGACTAGTGCACTTGCCTGCGAGCTTCTCTAACATCTGAAAGGTGATGGACTCCGACGCAATAGCGTCGACTAGAATCGCCTCGAGCTTGACGAGTTTGTCCTCTGGGACCTCGAAACGCCCGTTATCGGAGTCACAGATAATCCCCAGGAAAACCAAGCTCTTCGTAGGGATGAGCTCATACTTCTTCTGCGAAATGAAGTATCCCGCGCTATAGAGAACTTCTAGTGCGACATACGCGGTCGTCTGAGCTGCTTTGAGCTGCTCGTCATAGCTGAGCCTGCGGGTGGATCGAAAATTGGTCAAATAGAAATCGTCTATCCATGTAAGCACGGGAATGTCTCTTGCTCGCAGGTATCGAGCGACTGCCTCGGAAAGAGAAGCGTATATGAACGGGGCTGAACACCACCCGAAAGCAAGCACGGTAAACACGTACAGCTCGCCTTCCCACTCGAAGCCAAAATATTGCCAAGAACCCTTATCTAGGGCAACGTGGTGGTATCCAGCCTTATGATCAATAGTGACTTGATGAGCTCCTGGCCATGCGCACTGAGCCACCTTGCCTACGCCATCCATACTGAAAGGGTGGTGGCGGCACATGAGATTAAGCCACCGTGCGTCCCATATCAATCTGGGTTTCGTGGGCTCCACACCCAACGGAAGCACCATTTGCGGTTTGGCGTATACGCTAACGTCCGCGACGTCCTTCCACCTCGCAACGCAGCCTGTCGCTGCGAGCTTAGCGACTTCGCTCGTGACCCATGATACATGTTCGTCGGGAACGTGGTTCGGCAGATGTATTGACGTAAGGTCAGCGCCGTTGTACGATGCACCGTGAAAAATGCCTGTCGCCTTCGTGTCTACGAAGTCGTGAACGTTGACCCCTTCGACCCACCCCAAGAGGGTATTGCGATCTCCAACGGGAGTATCCTGTAAAATTTCGTCCCGCCAGAACTCAGTCGCTGTTTGCAAGTGAGCCGGAACGAAATCGTCCGTCACCCACATCCTAGCTTGGTCTGGTAGGCGGTGAGATTGTCGAAGGTGCCGAATATTAGAGAGGTCGACGGTTGACTGTTTCGCTGATGCACTGATCAGGTCCCCGCACACTAACTGTGTGCGAATGTGTGCGGTACGTGCGGCTCTCTCGGCGAGGAACAAGTCTGCTCCCGATCCGACCTGTGACACGCATAGAATGTGTAGAGGAAAATCTCTAATGTCGGAAAACTGGGCTTGTTTCGCATAACCAACGTATGTTGTTGGCCGCACGTGTGTGACTTATGTCGCATATGCTTATGTCGCATATGCTAGGGGAGAGTAGCAAGCAAAGTGGAAAGGTTTCGTCCACCTAGTTTTAAGGATGATTTCAGTGTTTCGGGTAAATCTACATGAATCGATCCGCGCGTTCAACCGTCGACCAAAGTTCAAACCAAGAAAGGGAATGGTGCAGAGGCGTGGGAGAGTGCTCGAGAAAGATGTATATGACCAGTAATTTCAGGAGGTAGTGTGGGATCACGTGAGGAAATGTGAGAATCGTTACAGAGTATAAATTATCACTCAGGACGGTGAAATTGGTGAGTCCACATTGTGCCCATCGGACCGGAAATACGTGGTCGGGCGACGCGTCCCCCGACGCGCATGATGCGTGGGTGGGAGCGTGCATTCGAAAGGGGAAAGGCTATCATACCGGGCTGATAAGACCCTTATGAACCTCGAGCCGAAAGAAAGAAACGTGGGTTGAACCAATAGATAACGAACTTCCACCGATGACGAAAACTCCGAGGCGAAAAACCGAAAACGGCCGAAAAACCAACTGAACGCGATAAAACTTCACAGAAACGAGAGAAACATGTCCCGTGTCGCTGAACATCCAGATGCCCCCCGAACGACGAGAACCGTAAAACCAACAGACGATTTAAACGCGTACCGCTTAGCTAATCGCTAACTATTTAGTTGGGGCAATTCTGACTA
>FN649742.1:2276253-2289985 GCA_000310025.1 Ectocarpus siliculosus
GCTGTGAGCACTTTCTGGTGGTTTCGGCTCTGGTTCGGCTCACCCAGATTTGGACGGCCGGGGCTATAAATCCGAACCCACGGTTCTCGCACGAAGGCATGCCCAATTGACACCCACTCCCTTCTGCCAGGGTCAGTCAGCTTTGTATGTACATGCCATCCATGATCCTCATGGTTTTTGTGCGCTTTGTCGTGTTTTGGTGTGGTGAAACACCTCAAACAGGGCCGTGTACCCAGCCTTTCGGCCGCCAGGGTGAAGGGAACCGGCGACTTAAGAAGACGTTTGCGGTGTGCATGACTCACCACATGCTCCCGACCCATGCTGATAATCATGCACTGCATCCATGCACCATTTACGGCGTTCTGAATCACCGCTACGGCGCAACATCATCGAAATGCCCGCAAAGGTACCCTCACGCGCCATCCCCCACATTGTTACATATCGATATCCTTTTCTAGGCAAAACAACCATGTTGCACCCGTCTTAAATTTGTTCTTCTTGGTGGAAAAGAACGAAGTGCCCTTCTCTTATTGTTGGAATGTATCTGTGTGCATGCGTAGAAAACGCGACATGTTGTTTTAAAACGCCGAACATCCGCGCCAAAATTGCGCAGTGCTCCCGACCAGTGCCTGAGTAACGCTCCTCGCCGCCGGCAATCACTACTCTCTTGTTGTGTTCTCAGGCGCTAGACTAGTTCTCACACGCTATTTGTTTGCAGTGCGCATTATTGATATTTTTTCCTGGGACGCTGCTAGCAGCTGCTTATCATGCGTGAGGGAAGAGGAAAATTATGCAATATTGAAAAGGTTGGAAGACAAGGCGCACCGACATGAAAGTGGTCAGAGAGAGACACTGCGCTGTGACAAGATAGCAGGAGGGCACTGCGACAAACCTACGTGTGGAACACACACGGGTGCCCGTCCAAGAGACGTACGTGCGCAGTGTAGCGCCAACAGCGACCGTTGTGGTTTGCCGTGTGTGTGGCCGTTGGTGAGTGGGGAACGTTCGGTACATTCTTTGTCTCTGCAGAAGCTCGAGGAGGTAAGCAAGCCGACAACGAAGGCTAAGCAAGGTTAGCAAGCTGCCTACGCGCGTGTGCGTGTGTGCATAACAAAGAGCTCTGTTTGACGGGGCTCAGCTCTCGGCGGGTAATTTTGGCTCGGGGTATTGCGCAAGGAGTTGCTTCTCTGCCTTGCTCTATCTCTCATCTCTTTTATTTGTGTAGCTACGATAGCTGTACAAATCAAGGCCCACAATTCAGGACAGGTGATCGGTGTGTCTCCTCCTGAGCCTCGGCCTTGCCACTCCCTTCCCACTGCCTCCGATCATCCGCCCACGAGCCAGCCCAGCCAGCAGCAGCAGCAGCTAGCTGGCTGGCTTTACCCCACCACGACCGAGCCACTATCATCTTGGCGCACAACAGCCGTTACAGCAGGGACTGCTCCTCCGCTGCTGTACTCCTGCTGCACTGCTGCTGATACACTGCTGCGCTACACTGTTGCTGCTACTAGCTGCTGCACTGCTGCTGTAGCCGCTGCTGCTGCTTCTGGTTTGGGTCGCGAAAATAAAACGGCCGTTACAGGGACATTGGGCCTCCATCCCCTGCTTTTGGCTCAAAATCCAAGGCCTCACAGATTCCATAACTCCTCAGAAAAGGAGCGGCGGAATTACACTTCCCGGCACCCACTCTAAATCCTATATAGTTTATTAATATATAGGCGTAGGCGGTCCTTCATTCTTCACCCCGTTCAAGCAACCTCGGTGCCCAAAACACCGCGCAGACTTGGTACTTGTAGCACGACTGTTAGATCTACGAATAGCACAGGAGTACATTCCAAGCGAGACGTATGTTGTATGGATGGCACCAACACATACATGTCCCCCGCCCCGGCGTCGTGCCCACATAAGAATTCTGTGCTCCGACGCGTATGCGATCTATTCACTCTGTAGACTTGTACACAGAGTTACAGAGTGTCCTGCACAGAGCACACACGCCGCACCATAATAATCACACCATCACTGCACATGCACCAGCACACACACGTATAGGCTCGAAGAAAGCTCGCACCGACCTCGCTAGATACGCTTCGTTTGACGTCTCTCTGTGGGCTAAAATAACCAACCGCCAACACGAAAAACATGTTTTTTCCGTAGGAGAGGGGGGTAGACTAGATGTGCAATCCCGGATGGGGTGCGGTACGCGAGCTAACCGCCACACGACTAGTCACGCGACTACTACTTTAGGGTTTTCACACAGCTGACCAGCAGTAGTCTTCGTGTGCCCGTCTATACTGCTGTTTGTTATGCTGTCACTCTGCTACTAATAATACTGTGAAGTCTACACTCCTTTACTGTAGACTAGACCTACAGTATAGACCTACAGTACAGGCAACTTCTATCATTTTGTCATTGGACCACCAAGAACGCAGCAAACTACAAGTATTATGCTTTCGTACAAGTATGCATACCTCTGTACTTTTGTATGCATACGTATAGCAATGCTGGGGTGAACAGTCTACTTGCCTCCCTTGCAGAGACCAGGCACAACTTCAAATACACAAAATGTGCCTGCAAACGGTTTCAAACCAATCAATGATAACACCACCAACGCACAATGCACACCAACCAAGCTCCCACATCACCTTTACATAGTTGGGAACTCGCAGCATATCTATCGGCGTATCACACCACAATCTACAAGCACCAAGAACGAACTAGATCCACGGTCAAGGCTTTGCAGGTACACGTTAAAAGTTTGTGGGGTCACCACTCAATCAATCATGTTCCTACCCGATTCTTCTAATCTTCGCGACCATCGGGAGCCTCATGAACTTAACACTGCAAGCAAGGTTTTTCTCGACTGCGGGTTTTCACTGGTAACACAAATGCATGATCATTCATAAACACGACATTCAGTGGGCGCGCGCACAAATTGTGCAGCAGGACCGCTGTGCTTCAGCATAATCATAGGTCTCGAATACGGCCTCGCCCACAACTTCAACGTATCAATGCACGGGGGTATAAGGGCTGTTGAATTCGGGGCACCCATTACACCATTTTTACTACTTCCTATTATGCCCCCACAATTAGAATAAACTCGAACAACACGATTTCACTCCTCGTCCTGGGCCCAATCCCGCTGGTACGTTGACCTGGCCCTGGCCCTCGCCAGACGCCGGCGTCTGCGAACCGCGCTCGAATCCCCGCAAAATCGTCGCTCATGTTCTGCTCGACGTAGTCGCGGAACCCAGGCACCGCAACCGGCATTGCGGCACTGCTCCTTGAACCAATGACACTGGTACTGGAAGTGTAGCTTCAGCTGGGAGCGTCGCACAGTTTCCCCGCAGTGAGGGCACGTGCAACTCTCTTGGAGTTCTTGCCCGGCTTCAGCCATGCGCATCCAGGCTCGGTGCGCGACGCAGTCTTCGTCTAGATGCCTGCTAGTGCAGATGAGAAGGCGCCGTGAGTAGGGGCAACTCTTTTCAAAGTATGGACGCGACTCCACCATTAGGTGACAAGGGGAGGCCGATTTGGGAACGGTGTGTGTTCCATGCCTCTTCTACCGTGAAAACGAAAACAAGGGACCTCTTGGCTGGAAAGGCACCATTCGGATTGGTGAAGGTGATGGGTGTCTAGACTGCCACTCTGCACAATAAACAACTTATGGTCAAGATGTTGTTTGATCGTCACACGCGCTTCCTCTCACACCAGTCAATCCTGTACCGCCATGCATATTACAATCAACTCCACCTTGAAACATCCTTCGCCGGCATTCGCTTTCCGCATGCAGCCATCGAACACGTCACCACACGGAAAACACATCGGTATGCCGCGTGCGCTTTTGCATCCCGTTTCAGGAAAGTTTCACCGCATCCTGCTTCACACGAGACAACTTGCCGGTGGAGTCGACCACGTTGCGCCAATCGCCCCCGCCGTAGCTCAACCTGCAAGCCCGAGGCCGGACAGTCAGTGGGGAAAACCGGTGGTCACCACATGGATTCTAAAGTGGAAGCCATGTGCTGGAGTACATTGTTCACCGCAGCCACGTGCTACGTACTTGGTTCGCTGCTAAAGTAGGTTCCTAGAACGAGAGAAGAAGTTGATCGGCCACTCTGTCGAGGTTTGTTCTCATGAAAGAGTCTTAACATGGCAGAGAGAGAATCGCAGAGACAACAACGGGCGAGGGAGACACAAAATGTTTTAAGACATTTGCCAGCCTCAGGAGCTGTCATTGAGTTGGGCATTTTTTCTCTTCTTCTACACCTGTGTGGTCCGACGAGGAGGGTCGAATCGCTGACGATTGGAAGGTCAGTCCTGATCGCACAAATCCTTTCGATCGGTGCACATTTGGGTGGCTCAACACAGACACACAGTGCTACGAAGTGTTCTCGTTCCTCTCACCTTACACACGTTCTGTTCTCGCCACGACGGCGTGGGTGGTGGGGCCACCTCGACAGTGTTCATATTCTCCGAAAATGCCCACTTGAGGCCCCGCCCGATCATGCGTGCCCGGAACCTTTGCTCCGTGACATCGTTAACATGCTCACCCCCTCCTTCCTCGAATGTCCAATAGCCTATGAGCCCGTCGTCTTTAGGTGTACCCGGGAGCACTTGGTGCATCCACTCCACCACATCTTCCTGGCGCCTTTTCACTTTCCAATACCTCACTTCTTGCAGAAGGCACTGGCACGCGGTCTCTCTTCCACCGATCTCTCGCATTGGAAGGGGCACGGTAATATCTCGGAGGCGACTCGCCGTCTTCCCGTCTTCCATGAGAAACACCCCGGTCGAGTCAGAAACAAACGCCAAATGCACCCAGCGCTCTCGTGGACAACGGTAGTTGAAGATTTGGTCCTTCTTGCCGGCAATCTTTATTCCTATTCTCTCTTTTGGACCCATTTCCAGCTGAAACAGTACCTTGTCGGATCCCAGCAGTGTTTCGACACCCCCACGTCTACCCACCTCCTCAGCGATGCGAGTCTCGATAGATTTTCCGTAGTGTTTCTCGTGCTTCTGCTTCCGTTTGGCCTTTTTGGCGGCTTTCCTGTGTTTCCCACCCTGTTTGGGGGAGGTGCTGCTCTCATGGGCTTGAGCGCCGCCCTCCTCGTCCGGGACCTCCTCTTCCACACCTTCGGCAGTTGCATCACCGCGAGTGCCAAAAAGTGCTTTGTTGGCTATTCCGGTTATGGCTACTGCTTCTTCCTTCAAACGAGGAAGAGTCTCGGCCTCCAGAGCCAAAACTCTCCGCGCCAAGGACGGCCCGGTCAAAGCGATCCACTCCGCCCAAAACCCGGCTTCATTCTTGCGCAGCTTCGCTTCTTCGGATGCTTCGAACGCTTGTTGCTCCTTAGAAATATTCAACAGCATGCTGTCGATATCATCTCCATCGTTGCCCAAAGCGCCTCCACTACCGGCGACGACGTCATCGTGATCAAGCGGGATGGAGTTCGTAGCTTGGGCGGATGGTTGCCCGTCGTCTTGGGCTGGAGTCATTCTCAACCCCGTTGGACTTTTGGGGCTGTCAGCAGCTGTTCCGGGCGGTATACTTTCTTCACCGATCGCCTCCTTTGGCTCGACCGCCGTTTCGTCTCGGGTTGGAGCCGTACCCAACCCCGTTGGACTTTTGGGGCTGTCAGCAGCTGTTCCGAGCGGCATATTTTCTTCACCGATTACCTCCTTTGACTCGACCACCGTTTTGCCTGCGCCTAGTGACTGATTCACACCGCGTATTCCTCCATCGCGGTCAAATCCTGCCCGAGAGGGGGCAGGCGAAGCAGCGTACCAGGGTGTACTCCCCAGTGCTAGGCGGTCGAAACCGCGCAACCGATCTTGTGCAGTTAGCTCCTCAACACCACGTGTCGCCGACGCCACACTGTTTGACAGAACGACAACAGAGACCACAAGATCAACCTTCGCATCGTCACGCACGGTAGCAGCGGCGATCATTTCGTCCGTCAGCTTATCTCGCGTCTTCGCCGCCTCCTCCGAGCGCTCTTTAGCAGCCCTGGTCGCCACATCAACAAGCAGAGGCTCGAGTAAAGCAAGCCGCCGTTCCGTGATTGCTAGTTTCCCGCGAGCCTGGTGGAACTCCCAGAGCGCTTTCAGGGCCGTGCGGGTCTTCTCGCGGGTGCCTTCGACTAGTCCCGGACGCCAGACCCACATCTCAGCTGTCCAGGGGGGCTTGCGATCACTCTCCCCTAGCGTGATATACGCCCTCCCTCCGTCGAACGCCAAGCAAGCACGGGGGTCCAGGAGTCGGTCGACCTTGAGGTGATCATCCATCGCCGACAGGCGGAGCATGGCGGGGCACCCAAGCTCCCAGTGCTTGCAAGGGACCCGCCGATTGGGACACTTCTCCCGGTGGTGGCGGGGCAGGTCCTGAAGAACCACCCAGTAGCCGCACCCTGAGCACTGCACGCGTTGACGCCGAAACAGGTGTTTGGCTGCACGATCTTCCCGTGTGATTGAAACGGCGCACTGCTTGCGGAGATGATAGGCCACATCTGATGCCGGAAGCTCCTCTCCGCAGCCTAAGGATTTGTTGGGGCAGGCCACTACTCTCGAGGGACACTCGTCGGAAGTATGCCGACGTAGTTGAGTCGTCACCACTGTTCCATGGCACGCCCCACATTCTATCTCAGTTGGTCTGCTCGCGGCCTGCTCGTATAGAGCGCCTTTCTGCTTCGCCGTCTTGCAATCCAATCTTTGGTGGTCTGCCAGAGACCTTGCTTGCATCATCTCTGTGCAGTTGGGACATTGCACCATCCGCATCTGACAATCTGTGGCCAGGTGCATCCTCATTTGCTTACGAGGGAACCTCTCATTGCAAGCTTTGCATGCAATCTCATCGTCTAACGCTTTGCCCTTTTTTGCTAGAATGCGCTGCTCTTTCCGTTTCAAGCAATCCCGCCTCAAGTGCAGGCGTAGCTGTCGCGCTTGGACAAGCGCTGAGCATCCTGGCATCAAGCAGCTGACATACCTACCGAGCAACATCGACATGTGGGTGTTCTAGTGGTAAGTGGGACGTCAACGCATGTATGGACAACTCATGAAACGTTTCGTACGAATTTGCAACAAAACGAAACAAACAGCGGTGTGCTTTATATTCGGCCAGGCGAATACGCATATGTCTTCACCTCAGAGCGCAAAGAGATGCCTGGTGATGCCGCAGATCAGTAGCCCGCAGCTCTTCACCGCAACCGGAAGGGCATTCAATACGATCCCATGTGCCACGATGCGGAAGGGAAGAAACCGCCTCTGCAAGAGGGGCCACTGGAGGGCGTCGGCTGGGCCCGCCTGTAGATGGACGGCGAAGGCGATTGGACGGCAGGTGTCGCCCTCTGCCATCCGGACCATTCGGCAATGCGTTGCTTTTTGTCGCTTGTTTTGCTGGTGCCACTGCGCTGTGGCCTATTCGTGCCACAATAGGTGGCTCGTCGCCAGCGCCCAAGAGCTTGGCCTTCAGTCCTCCGAGGTCGGAATCAGTGCGCGGTCCCTGCTCTTGCTCTATTTGACGTGCAGCCCCTTCGTCCGTCAGACAAGAAGGAAAGTACTCGACACCGCGTCTAGTACCTGCTGTCAATGCTGAGGGACTTGACGCCTCATTCCGGCTCGTCGATTGTAACTCGGAACGAAAGGCCTCCACAGGTGAAAGTGGAAGATCGCGCATAACATAGGGCCATATGGCAATCTTGCCGCTCCTACGAGTACGGTAGCAAGCGCACGCAGTTTTGGCGAATCGGTTCAAGACGTATACGCAAAAACAAGGCGTCTACTGTATGTACGGCATATGCGTACGGCAGTAGTATCATATAGTACTGTAGAAGTATAGCGCCATGCTATTAGGGTAACGCAGTGCTCTACACCTATGGGTTGAATGTACGAATACAACTACCAAATCTACCACCGCAGAACAAAAACTACTGCTGCTGTATAGTCTAGATAACATTTTCACCCATGACTAAATTAACAATGCGGGCAGTCAAGTCACTACCACAGTATTGCCGAGTTGCTTGTACAACAGTACAGAGTAGTGGTCCCGTCAGACTACTGCAGTAGTGCTATCGCGAGAGAGGAACAAGAGGTCAATAGATGTACGTAGCCTACGGGCTACCGCCTAGAGCATTAGACTTATATGTACTGCTGTATTACAGAGTACCTTCGGAGGTCATCGACGTTGACCGGAGGGTGGTCAGGTTCCACGTCTGCGGCTGGGGGCAGTGGCATCGTCCCATCAGGCTCTTGGGCTGGTTCTTTACGAGGCACCATCGCCGTGGTCAGGGGTGGAAACACGCGCGGGAGAGGGATAGAGAGAGAGAGAGAGAGAGAGAGAGAGAGAGAGAGAGAGAGAGAGAGAGAGAGAGAGAGACGAGAGACGCGGAGGGCAACACCTACGACAATCTCCGAAAATGACATGTTGGACTGAGATCTCCGAAAATGAAGGAAAACGGTTACTTGCTATTACGCCGCATTCGCCTCGGATGCGCTATCTTGCGATCTGTGTTTTGACGAAAACGCGCGCAGAGGTTGCTGCCGCCTGGGAAAACGTACCTTGCTGCCGTTTTACTATGCATCGATGTAGACCAAAACCTGGAACTGCTACTTGCAAGAACAAGCCTTGATACGTACCTATAGATCCTGTAGATAGACTACAGGCTTTGCCGTCGAATCCAAACTGCTGTATGTAGCCATTAGACTATAGCTTTAGCTGTATGTAGGTCCCTCCGTTCGCGGTCGGGGCATACACGATCTGCGTGGAACACGGAACTAGATTACGAAAGCCAACACAATATGGACGGTATTTTGCATGCATCTCACATTGCTCATTTCTGTCGTCCGCGGTGTTCACAGTACCCATCCATGTGCTGATCATCTGACCCTAACAACCCGAAGTTTATACAGCAGCAATGTAATGCATGGTAGCAAACAATGGCGACCTGCCCGTGTACTTGTAACAAAAAAGAGGAAATAATTTCCGAGTTTCATTCACAACCAGAGTTAGTTTCATCGCATGTTTGAGCTGTTTGAACTCGTTCGGGAGCACTTCATGACACACAACTTCCGACAGAATTTTTCACAAAAAAGCAAACAAACATGGAACGATCCTTCCTTCCTTCCTTGTAGTTCCAGTGCCGCCGGCCTCCGCTCACAAACACCTAACGCCGGGTAGGTGGACTATCCACTGAGTGGGACCCCAAACCTTGTTGCCGCAACTCATTGATTATTTTCTTATTTCGTCATAATGATCTGGCTTTCAAGCACCACACAGTGAATGGATGTGGTGCATCATTTCCGATTTCTTACTTCCGGCTCCAAGCAACCTGGTAGACGTTTGGACCTAGACTATGTATACATATATAGACTATACTATTCCTCTAGATTGCTACTCTCCTTCTTCCCGCAACGCGGCATGTATTCTCAACACGAACTTTTTACCTCTTTTATCACGGCACCCTTCGTACTTTGAATCCTGTGTGACCTGCTCTGTACGTACGTACATTAAAGTCTTGCAATGCTCAAACAATCCTGGTGCAATCACTACAAAATCGTGGATTTGGGAATTACTCGTGCAGTGATGACCTTTTGCTGCTTGGAAAATTCAAAACTCTACGGGGCCGTCGGCTCGTCCACCCCCGATCCCAAAACCAACACGACCATCCCGGTTACTCGCTGTTGTTCCGAACAACAATTGGGCCCGTGTTCCCATACAACTACGCGGTGCGGTTTTGAATCCTCGCACCCCTACTCCGCCAACCCGCCGCTCGCTACCTACCGCCGATCGGCTCATGCACAAGTAGAGGCGGTTCAATGCTACTACTAAAGTGGCTGGTGCGGATGGTGCAGCATTGGATGGACACTAAGGCTCACATGATTGTAGTTGTGGGGTCGCAGGGCCGCTGTCCGACTGATCTACTCCAGGAACCTAGTTACGCAAATCAGCACCGAAGGGCCACCACCGCTTGATGGCACTCGCTCCTGTCCTGCGCGCAATATCTGTCAGGAAGATGCATCACGAGGATATTTTTATGTTCAGGGCGGAGATCATCATCGCTGTCAAGTCGCGAACGAACATGGGTCTCGGGCATTGCAGACGAACAACACCTGATCGATGCATGCACAGGGAACGATTGGTGGGTATGAGAGAAGAGAAAGCCAACCGCAGGGACCCGCTGACCAAGTTCGGGGGAGGAGTATTTACGTAGTCTACCCATGAAGTGCCACACACTCACCATTACTTATTCTTCTGTGGGAGCTTGGGTCATCGCTGTGGGTGTTGAAGCTTCAGTTGCCTTCGGAGCTTGATTGAGTCATCGTCGCCGTCACCGCCTCCACCAGCTGAAGCATCTCCTCGCCCACGCAGAAGTTGAGCGGCCCAACTACACCCACCGCTCTCCGAAGTGATGCGGTCGTTCCACGACCCGTCCGCCGTCATTGCCAACCCCGTATGTATGTAGACTATTTGAACTAGCTGGAGGCAACACGCCGCGGCAACCTCTCGCGAAAACCCAATGATAGACTATGATAGGCTACATGTTGCCCTCCGAGTGCATTGCAATTGCTTTCCGCAAACACGTTGGAGAACGTGGACGTTATCTCACCCCCCCCGCACCACTCCTCTTTAGAATTGCTTGGAGAGATTGGGAACGAGAGGGGGTACGCCCGGTTGTATTTGTACGTCAAGCCCGTACTCTTTTGTTTTTCCCTGCCCAGCCCCAGATGCCGCCGTTTCTTGACACTGCACAGAAAATAATATTAGTATGAAGTCGAAAAGGTGCGTTTTTTTTCTTGTCCATTTTTGACCATTCGCCAAGTTTGGGCTGAATTTCTTACTCCGTTTTACTTCTTTTGCTCTCTTGCACAAATAAATCTGGGCCTTGATTTCTTCGAACCGTTTTTTTTGTTGTGAGCGGGCCGGCAAAAATAGTTGTTGAGGAGCACGATGATGACCACTAGACCACCAGTCAGCGGCTGACTCGTAGTCTTCTAGTGGTGATCGTGCTTCTCAACAAAAACCAATGTCCGGGGTTCGAATCTCCTCTTGAGAATAAATTTCTTTGTGCCCGAATTTATGAGGAAGAAGAAGTCTGGGGAAATAGGCTTCGCAAAACAAGCCGATGACCTGGCAGCTGCTTGTATCGATCTGGCAAGCACAGCGCTGATCACAGGGATGACAACCCTGGGGGGACGTGTTCGTGGCTGCAAAGCCAGACCGGACACGGGCACTAACTTTTGTTGACAAGCACGATGACCACTAGACCACAAGTCAGCGCTGATTCGTGGTCTAATCTAGTGGCCATCGTGCTTCTCCTCCTACTGCCCAATTCGCGCTCTTCTGTTAGATAGCAGAGCGAGCTAGCGTGCACACTTCTGGAGGTATTTTCTTAGTTCTAAAAGATTGAATGTAAAGCGTTCTACTTTAGGTTTCAAGGCTAAACGTATACATACATATAATATGTGGGTGGTGGTCAGGCATGGTCGGTCGTGTGTGGAGGTCACACCACCTATCTTGGGAGCATCTACTAAATATGCTACGAGCCAGCTACCCTTTCCTGCATTCATGTTACGGAGGATCAAAGCGCTAGTTGCTCCGCTCCATTAAATTGAGCCTTGTCTCCTGGTGCGCCTGTTTTCGCCATCTCCTTGTCTGAGACTGTCAGGCGACGATCGTCTCGTGAGAAACATCGTCACACAGACAGGCCGCCCGCCCCAAAACGAGAGGAACTACAGCAGGACACTTCACTTGCTTGGCGGATTTAGAGTCTTTTCGAGCTATTTTCGAGGCCAGACGCAAGTGATATTTGTCCCAGGTTGTTGATCTCAAGTGCTACTCTATTAACAAGTGGTGGCGTGCGTTCTGCAGTGGAGCTGTAAGAGGCTTCTTAATCAATGAACTCCCTTCACAATGAAGCATTACAAATCACAACGTTGTATCCCCGTACTTTCGATCGAGACAACATATATATCAATCTTTGCCCGAAAGAAAGCTAAACTCTGCTAGGCTGTCGTCCATAGGGTTCAATAGTCTACGGGGTCCTCTGACAGGGGCAACCATACTGTACTTCTCGCGTACGCCCAGAACGCTGGAGGACGACATATTTCTCGTTCAAAAGTAGACTAGAACACGAGCTCGAACTCGTTCACGTACTGAATGCTGTTTACTGTACTTCCCCCCCCCAGCAGCTTTCCGAACCATGCTACGTAGGGGTAAACCATCCACTACTATAAATAGGTTATTTGCGGAGTAGTCCCTCTTCCCTCTACACTAAGAAACATGCTTGTTTTGCATACCGCACCATACACACACCAGCCGCTGCCTGTCCAGAACGTTTTTTCTTGAGAAGCAAAAATTGAGAGTTATGGGCAGTCAGTAAATTCGCGCAACAAGATGTAACGACAAAAAGTACCCCCCCTACCGTAGCATTGCTCTTCTGCCCTTCTTGGAGAGTGGACCTAGAAATGAGAATGCCATCTGGTATATATCCTACGTCGGAGCCAAGTTGACGACGTTTATCCTTGCCAACTTGCCAACGATCCTTCCTCCGTTCCCGACAAAAACACAATAACAGTTTCAAACATGAAACGTAGAGTCTCGCGGCACATTACCCCAAAGTCAACACCAACAATATTGTACGAAGTTCACATCGGAGTCAGAGAACGAATAATTTAACTGATATAGCTTCGTAACATGCATAACACAAGAACGCACGCCATTCTCCCCGTATTGTACCGCTACATGCCAAGATGTCGTTCTACCTTCGAGGGTTCACCGCCGACATTGAGCGTTTCCTGCTTTACGATCCTCCTCACCCCAAGGTTTGGGGGGGGGAAACAAAGGCGGTACGGTTATATCAAGACTGTTGTGAGGGATTTCCGCTCCCCCGGACAAAATGCAAACCCCATCCCCGGGAATGCACACGTTTAATTTCCTCTACAAAGCCATCCCTCTGCCCATCCACATGGCTTGGATGGCTGTTCGGAACCACCGGCAACCAAACACACTCGGTCGCCCAACAAAAACAACTTCTCCTTGCTAGCGCGCTCTGGCTGTTGTCCGCCTTCCCTCCATCCATTATATATGAAAAAACACGTAACACGTTATCCCTCATTCATCACGCGACAGTGGCAAGGCGCCTACAAACACACGACACGAGTCCAAGGGGGCTGTTATCAGCACCTCACGCAACGCTACCTTGTTCGTGTTAGACACTCGGATGTGTGCGTGATTGCTTAAAAAAACTTCCTCACCCCGCCTTTCCCACATCCCTTCCATACGACAATATCACTGCACACAAGGGGGAGTGGGAGGGAAAGCGGAAGACCTAGGATTCTAGGTGTGTGTGCGGGGGGGGGGGGGGGGGGGGGGGGAAAAACCAATTTTTTACAAAAACCCCCGAAATCAAAATTAAAAACAATCTTAGAAATTTCACTTTCAAAAAGGGGGAAAAAAAGCTGCGGGAAAAAAAAACCCCCCCCCTTTTTTTTGTGATTTTTTTTGGGCCCCCCCAAGGGGGGGGAAAAAAAAAAAAGGGGTGGCGGGGACCCCCGGGGAACCTTTCCCCCCTCCAAACCAATTTGGGGCCCCGGGGGCCCCCCCCCCAAAAAAAAAACCCCGCGGGTTTTTGGGTTAAAAACATGGCCCCCCCCCCCCTAACAATAACACCCCCAATTTTTGGAGGGGGAAAAAAAAAAAAAAGACGCCCACCCGGTTTTTTTTTTTGGTTGGCCACAAAAA
>FN649742.1:2290085-2347455 GCA_000310025.1 Ectocarpus siliculosus
GGAGGGGGTGAAGGAGAGGATGTGGGGGGGGGGGGGGGGGGGGGTGAAGACACGATTTTCTACAATACTCTCGTACATCAGATTATAACACAGTCTAGGATATTCGACTTCAAACAGGATGAGACGATGCTGCTGCAGATAATAGCGCTGCCGCTTCTGTTGTTGATTGTCTTGAGCTCACTCAAGGCAGGAGGAACAAAGAAAAGGTGTTGCCGGTACCACGTGTGACCTTCTCCCATCTCGACACTACTTGGAGCCCCGAGGTCACTCCATCCGACAAGACAACTCCTGCCGTTCTTGGCTCAAAACCATGCCACCACCACCACTACCACTACCACCCCAACTTCTCGCAGGAGGACAAACAATATGAGCAGCCAACCTGCTATTCTTTCTGGTTGGTCGACAGAACGATACATCCAACCGCGTTACGATTGGTGATGTTGCTGCGCGCCGAGCGGTTCGGTCGTGGCGGCGGAATCAGAACACCGCCGTTGCCGCCCCCGCCGTACCTGGCGCCGCAAGCGCCTCCTCCTCCTCTACCTGTCCTCCCCGCCTTGCTCATGCTCGGACGGACCCAGGCTGTTGTCGGAGTCTCGCCTTGACCGTGATCGGTACATGGGCGGCAGCAGATGATATGAAGGCACGGTCAGGGCTACCTCCGAAGCCCGTGCTGTCACTGCTGCAAGGGGTGGCAGTGTTTGTTGTGCTTGTCCCACGTGGTGTCTCATCTGGGCAGGAGAAATCGGGCGAGGGAAGAAGAGGACGCTCGGTTCGTCATCGATTATCGTGCGATGCAACAAGCAGCAAGAGGCGTCTGGCTTCCAGCCCCAGGTTATGCCCAGGTACTGCAGAGCAACCCTCAGGGCCCACCACTTTGCAAATCAAGCCAGACGGCGCATTAGTGCCAACGCAACTACCGGTGTCGTGACGAAAGCGTACATGAATCGAATATGGCGAGGACGGTCAAAAAGGCATCCAAACCATAAAATCTCACGTCGTTGGAGTTCCCTCGCATCTATCGCCTGGGCAGCGGCAACGTACACTCGGTACTTTAAAATGATCCATTTCCAGGCCTGGACCAACTCACAGGGTCACCGGCCGGTTGCGATCTAACCCCACACAATGGCTTCGGAGGACATCTACAGAGCATACAATGACAGCATCATCATCGTCTGGTGACCGACTAAGCTTCGGAACTAACGTACCAGAGCACCGCCCATCAACAAGGACTTCAGTGGGCGAACGTTGGCATTGGACGCGAAAACAATACATCTTTCCCCTATCCGTACAAGCTCGCTCTACCATCGGCGACCCCCCTACGCCCTTGCCTCATCTAGAGTACCGCATCTACAAACGCGCTTCCGAGTACATGCAAAGCACATGGGTTAGACTAATTCTGTTCTCTCCAGCTCCGACGCGGGGTGAGAGCGGGTCGATATTACTATTGCAATCACGCGCCCACCTGGTTGTGCTCGTTGTTCTCCTCCGGGTACTGCTCTGCGGGACAGGGCCACCTCGAGTGCGGGAACGCCACATGGCCCTGCCACTCCTGCCGGCGCTGCTGGTCGGTATGAAAACGCGGCGCGCTGCTACCGTCCAGCTGTTCGCTATGCGCGTACGCGCCGAGGCATCGTTGGCCAGTGTCACCACCACCCCCTACTCCTGCGCCCCACCGCCCGAAACCGCCATGCACGGAGCTAGACCTGTCGCTACCGCCGCGGCCGTCGTCTCCGCGCATGCTCTGGTGCTGCTGCACCGAGAGCTCGCCGGGTTGTTTGGTCCCGGTTATGCCAGAAAGTAGCGACAGGACGTCGTCGAGCTTGCCGTTCGCCATCTCCAGGTCGACGCGCATCGAACCTACCTCCACCGCGAGGGTGTTGAGGATGTCTGACTTTCGTAAATCGTCTGAAGAAAGCAGCGGTGGGCCCAAAGAAAGGCACGCGGGGCCATGAGACAAGGTGGAAGGCGAACAGAGTGGCGGGGATCGTCGGAAACGATGGGTGATGTGCGTGACCGAGCAGTGATACATACCACCAAAGAACGATCTGTATCTGATGAGAGCAGTTCTACAGGGAAAAAACAGGGTAGTATCAACGCTCCTCTTGTGAACTGCGTGCTGACCGAATAAACGACTGTACCCCGGAGAGCCTGCTATGGCTTTCTATGCTTGTTTTTCAAGCGTACAGCCAAACCGCACCGGCCTCACCCATGCTCAGACGGTAGACGAATCTCAGATATTTTTTGTCCGGGGTTGACCTCACGGCCTCGCAGTCATCATAGTAGTTTCGGAGAGAAAGTCGTTAGAACTTGGGGGCCAACCCATCACGCCATCTTCATCTGGCTTTGCCGTTTCAGTGTTGGTGTGTAACCGGTACTTTCGTTTGACTTCCTGCTGTTGATCGTTCTTGCTCTACCCACCGGAGTCAGCAACTCGTACGAACTACCTCCTCGTCGATAGCATTCTCGGTTGCCACGGCGGTGTAACAAAGACACGTACGTGTGGATACAGGCCAGACCAGATCAGGTGCTGACGTACGAACTTGACGCTTTACATCCTTCTTCAAAGTGTGCGGGCGTGGACAAAAACTCGCACTGTGATACCCGGCCAACAACCCTCGTCTAACGCCTACCGTGAACGTGCGCGCACCCCCCACCGACACCGACTATCAACGTTCGATTTTCTCCGTAGCCAAGAGGGCGGGAAAAACCACCGATACCGATCCGTGGAACCTGTCGGAAGAGACATTTCTAACACCGCCGAACCCGGCGTTGGCTTGCTTGTGGCAGGTGGAACACTCGAGCTATGAAGGTCGGTCGGTCGGGCCGGCGGGCGGGCGATCACTTCGAACCTTTTACGGTGTAAGAGTAGATGTCGGTTGCTCCGCACAAGGGGATATTAATCAATCGTCAAGCCTCGCGTGAAAAGAAGTCGAGGGGTTCGTGCGTTCGTGGTGTTTCCGTTCCGTTGAGCTCGAACTCTTCATTTTCATTTCTAAAAAATACACGTATGCATGCAATCAAAACTTTTCGAGAAACAACCACAGCAGCTGTCGAAATAACGAAATAACGGATGAATGTGTCGTCACACCTTGTTTGCGTTTCAGATGCCCGCCGTCTTTCTGCCGCTTGATGCTAACCAGGAGATCCCTACGACCCTGGCGGAACTGAGGGTGCATGAACTCCTCCCAGGAATCAGAGCTCTCCGAGCGCGATGCCCCTCCCTTGACCTTCTTGAAGCCTTCGCGATGGATGCGAAAAGAGGGAAAATTGAAGGAAAACATTTTGAGTTAAAAGATCCGACTTCCTGCCGCAAGGGGGCACGGGCAGCGCGGCGGAGCGTCTCGCATGCGAGCCACCTCTCTCCCTCTACGTACCGCAACCGCCAAACCCTGCAACAAGGAGCGTGAACCACACGTAGTAAGTATGCCGCACGACACGCCAGGACGCTTCTTCCCTCAGGTCCTTTTCGACCTCGAATTCGTAGAGGACAACTCACCGTAGAAGTTGAGCTGCCGGACGAAGGAGAGGAAATTCTTGTGGTTGTAGTACGATGGCAGGAGCCCCTCGAACGCCAGAACCTGGAAACGGCAAGACACACGACGGCGAGGAAGCTTGACACTCTGTAGGACGGATGGGAGTTCTTACGCATATTTTTTGTGAAGGCTGTTGACCTTGTCGAGGGACGAACCGACGAACAACCACACACCATCGCCGCTAGCACGGCTGTTGACTCAAAACACGGGTAAAATCGGAGGGCGAAATCCGTGCTTTCGCTCACATGGTGTAACTTTTTTCGGCCCATACACATCCCATAGCAATTACACCAGCCTTCGAAGAAACGTCTCGTTGCGACGCGGCCATCATGGACTTGGCACGCTGTGGTGGCGATAGGTATGCCATCTGGTGGATTTCGTGTGTGGGGGGGTTTACAGTATTTTGTTTTCGTCCTGGAAAGGTGTTCCCGTCTGTTGGGTATGTTGGCTTGTGACCACGGAAGAAGAAGGCGTCCGTCCGCGTCAGTTGGATCAGTACGGGTAAGAGGAGGTGCTGACCGGAGACCGGAACGGTCTTTAAAGACAACCACAACAGCAACAACCACAACAATACACCTGCCTTGGTGGGCGCAAGATCGCAGGAAGAGGTTATTTTTTTTAATGCATCGCTAACAACGGGGTCCTGGGTCCAGGGTTCATCTCGTGTGTTGGTCTCTCAGCACGTGCTGACGCCTTCGATTCCTTTGCTATCACGAACGGTTCGATGGTTCATGGCTTGTTGGGGGGAAGCGTTCTCTACGCAGAGAGAACATTCCTCGGCGGGGGTGCTCTTCGATCGTCAAATTTTACCCCTACGCTGCTGGTCCTCGACTGTTCGACCTCTCCATGCGAAGCTTGCGAGATTCTGTGGTGGCGCGGTGAAACTTTTAAACCCTTTACACCCCCCGCAAGTTGAGCGTGGTCAGAACATGTGTGCGAGGTGGTACGTTGGGCACCGCCTCGAGCCTCAAACATAATTCGTGCTCACCCCAATATGTTGAGACCGCTCGGCAACGTAATGACCCACAACAAACACAAGAGGTATCTATACGCCCTCGGCCGCCAAAATTGGGCACAGTTGGAGTCTCGAATCGACACGTCGTGCAAGTTGTCCAAAACAGGTGTGTGTGGGAGAACGTTGCGGTGAAGGTTGGAGGTTGAAAGGAGTGCACAACGAAACTCTCTTCTGATCCACAGGCGTTCGTTCTTCGATGTTCACCATCCTGTCCATCGTCATGACGCACGCGCCTTCAAGGTAAAAATGGACCAGACCAAAGGAAGAAATTCCGGAAGAGACGACGGTACTATGTATCTACGTTACATTTACGTTGCATCTGCGCTTGGAAACAACTCCAGCTTATGAACGAAATGTGTGGTTAACTGAAATAGTTCCTTGCTCCACTTTTATAGGAAACCAACCCTGTTCGCATCGGGGGTGTTCCGATGGCGCATTGCACGGTTTACGGGGGGGAGGGTGCGGAAGGATCGTGAGAGTTTGTTCCCGCCGCCTCCCGCCTCCGCTGCTTTCGATATGCGTGTGTGTATCCACCGCCCACGCCCGCCAGGGTGCTCTAGACGATTGTCTACGGGATTGCGTGGTTTGCGTTTTCCTGGTGGTGGGCGAACACGTGTTGATGGAAGGAAAGATCATTTGTTTCTCCCACCAGTCGTGATAGCACCTAAACTGGACGGCCGCTGTGGGCCTCTCCGCGGGTCCCAAAGATAGCACTGCAACACTTCCAATTTACAAAATACACCTCCCGAAACGTATTCGCACCCAAGGGAACCAAGGGAACGCAAGCCATGCATCCAGTCATTTTGTGGGACTAAAAACACACCTCATATACTCATACAGGGAAACAGAGAACGCGTGCTCAGCCTTGCAATCTATGCACATGTCCTGCTCAAGGCCCAGGCGGCTCTTTGTCCCTTCAGCCTTGAAGTCCGTCCGTCAGTTGGCTGTGAATGTTGAACAAACATCAAATCTTCTCGGTGTTCGTTCCCTCTGATACGTACGTAATGAAGTAGGCCGTGGCCAAGACAGAAAGAAGCCGGTTAAACTATTTAACGCCCTATGCATATAATACCCCAAAGCCACACACGCCAGCTAAACAGGTCGTCGTTGGGCGGATAAATTCGGAGATTGGTTGCGGTTCCGGCGTAGGTGCTATGCTACATGGAAGGTTTGCCGTTGGGTGGATGAGTTGGAGGTTCTACATAGAGGTTGTCGGCGCTGATCGAACAAATTTGATGTGCTGTAGGTCGGTGTTGGCAATTCAATGTGGGTGGGTGCTACATACAATTAGGTCGTTGGTGATGCTTCGAGCAGGCTTGTACCATACGTCGCTGTTAGGTGGTAAACGGTCTGCGTGTGCAGCAGGCAGTCAGGCAGGTCTATATGAGGCGGGACGGACCGTCAAACTTGGGGGCGCGCGCCATCTCGTGCTTGCATCCCCGTGGCTGCATTGAGATTTTTCGTTGTTGTACAGACGCATGCAAACAGAGAAATACTACCCGTTCGAGATAAAATCCTACATCCCCTATCAACATACTGTAAACGGCGGATGGGTGAGTAGCAAAGACTTTCATTGAGCCAATGTATTTATCCCGCCGGTGGTGCATCGGGCGGCACCGAAAGAGTCAAGGTGGCTCACAGAATTCCCCGCGTGAGAGTAGGCGAGGGACAGACAGCGTAAACCAGAACAGGCAAACTAGAATTTTGCGCCCCAGACGTTTCCTACGCGAATTCTCAAGACGAGAATGACATAACATTCGTAATTGGCATGTAGATGAGTATTTTAGTCTGTGGGACCTTTGCACGATCCTAGTATGCATGGGTGCGTTTGGTGCCGACTACGGAGGTTCCGTTCCACAGTCAAGACCAGGGGGAAATGGGTCCAAAACGCGTGACTTGCTCCCAAAGTTTTCGCGAGTTACCCGCCCGCCGCACATGAATCTCTAATCTCTCCGAACGCGGCGGGAGATGGCCGGGAAACTCTTCGACTTCTAACTACGTAAAATATCTTGCTCTTTTGGTTAGGGAATGCGTACTCCGTTGTTCCGCGTGGTTACCACTGCAGAAGCAAGCAATAGGGCCTATTATTCCTAGTATTATTTTTTTCGTCCTGGAAAGGTGTTCCCGTCTTCTTGGGTATGTTGGCTTGTAACCAGTAAGGAAGAAGGCGTCCGTCCGCGTCAGTTGGATCAGTACGGGTAAGAGGAGGTGCTGAGCGGAGACCGGAGCGGTCTTTAAAGACAACAACAATAGCAACAACCACAACAATACACCTGCCTCGGTGGGCGCAAGATCGCAGGAAGACGGTTTTGTTTTTATGCCTCGCTAACAACGGGGTCCTGGGTCCAGGGTTCATCTCGTGGGCTACTGACGCCTTCGGTTCCTTTGCTATCACGAACGGTTCGATTGCTCATGGCTTGTTGGGGGGTAGCGTTCTCTACTCAGAGAGAACATTCCTCGGCGGGGGGGCTCTTCGATCGTCAATTTGTATCCCTACGCTGCTGGTCCTCGACTGTTCAACCTCTACATGCGGAGCTTGCGAGAGCCTGTGGTGGCGCGGTGAAACTTAAAACCTTTTACACCCCCCGCAAGTTGAGTGTGGTCGTTCGGCACCGCCTCGAGCCTCAAACATAATTCGTGCTCACCCCACCCCACCAATATGTTGAGACCGCTCGGCAACGTAATGATCCACAACAAAGCAAGAGGTATCTATATGCCCTCGGCCGCCAAAATTGGGCACAGTTGAAGTCTCGAATCGACACGTCGTGCAAGTTGTCCAAAACAGGTGTGTGTAGGAGAACGTTGCAAGTGAAGGTTGGAGGTTGAAAGGAGTGTATCTACACACGCAAAACGACGATAGATGTCACCATCCCGTTCATCGTCATGACGCACACGCCTTCAAGGTAGAAACGGACCACACCAAACGACGAAAATCCGGCGGGAGACGACGGTACTATGTATCTACGTTACACTTGCGTTGAATCTGCGCTTGGAAACAACTCCAGCTTGTGAACGAAATGTGTGGTTAACTGAAATAGTTCCTTGCTCCACTTTTATAGGAAACCAACCCTGTTCGCATCGGGGGTGTTCCGATGGGATGGCCCATTGCACGGTTTACGCGGGGGAGGGTGCGGAAGGATCGTGAGAGTTTGTTCCCCTCGCCTCCCGCCTCCGCTGCTTTCGATATGCGGGAATGTGCGTGTGTGTATCCACCGCCCACGCCCACCAGGGTGGCTCTAGACGATTGTCTTCCGGATTGCGTGGTTTGCGTTTTCCTGGTGGTGGGCGAACACGTGTTGATGGAAGGAAAGATCATTTGTTTCTCCCACCAGCCGTGATAGCACCTAAACTGGACGGCCGCTGTGGGCCTTTCCGCGGGTCCCAAAGATAGCACTGCAACACTTCCAATTTAGTACAAAATACACCTCACCTCCCGAAACATATAGGCACCCAAGGGAACCAAGGGAACGCAAGTAAGGCATGCACCCAGTCGTTTTGTGGGACTGAAAACACACCTTACACAGGGAAACAGAAAACGCGTGCTCAGCCTTGCAATCTATGCACATGTCCTGCTCAAGGCCCAGGCGGCTCTTTGTCCCTTCAGCCTTGAAGTCCGTCCGTCAGTTGGCTGAACGTTGAGCAAACATCAAATCTTCTCGGTGTTCGCTCCCTCTGATACGTACGTACTGAAGTAGGCAGTGGCCAAGGACAGAAAAAGGCCGGTTAAACTATTTAACGCCCTATGCATACAATACCCCAAAGCCACACACGCCAGCTAAACAGGTCGTCGTTGGGCGGATAAATTCCAAGGTTGGTTGCGGTTCTGGCGTAGGTGCTATGCTACATGGAAGGTTTGCCGTTGGGTGGATGAGTTGGAGGTTCTACATAGAGGTTGTCGGCGCTGATCGAATGAATTTATAAATTTGCTGTGCTGTAGGTCGGTGCTGGCAACGTGGGTGGGTGCTACATACAATTAGGTCGTTGGTGATGCTTCGAGTAGGCTTGTACCATGGTACGTCGCTGTTATAGGTGGTAAACGGTCTTTGTGTAGGCAGCCAGGCAGGTCTATGCAAGGGGGGGCGGACCGTCAAACTCGGGGCCGAGCGCCATCTCGTGCTTGCATCCCCGTGGGTGCATGAAGAGTTTTCTGTTTACAAGCAGAAAATATGCATGCAAACAGCGGAGAAAGACTGTATTGTAGCCGTTCGAGATAAACTCCTCCATGCCCTACATGTCCTACACAGTATCTACATCCATAACCGAGCGCGAGACCCGGCCGATGGGTGAGTAACAAAGACTTTCATTGAGTCGATGTATTTATCCCGCCGGTGGAGTATCGGGCTGCACCGAAAGAGTCAAGGTGGCTCGCAGAATTCCCTGCTTGAGAGTAGGAGCGAGGGACAGACAGCGCAAACCAGCACAGGGTATTTTTCGCCCCAGACGTACCCTACGCGAATTCTCAAGACGAGAAGAATGATATAACATTCGTAATTGGCATGTAGATGAGTATTTTAGTCTGCCGGACCTTTGCACGATCCTAGTATGCATAGGTGCGTTTGGTGGAGACTACGGGGATTCTGCTCTACGGTCAAGAAAAGCAGGGAAAGCGTCAAAAACGCGTGACTTGCTCCCAAAGTTTTCGCGAGCTACCCGCCCGCCGCACATGAAATCTCCTCTCTCCGAACGCGGCGGGAGATGGCCGGGAAACTCTTCGACTTCTAACTACCTAAATATATTGCTCTTTTGGTTAGGGAATGCGTACTCCGTTGTTCCGCGTGGTTACCACTGCAGAAGCAAACAATAGAAGTGGGCCTATTATTCCTAGTATATAGGATTATTTTTTTCGTCCGAGAAAGGTGTGGCCGTCTGTTGGGTATGTTGGCTTGTGACCACGGAAGAAGAAGGCGCCCGTCCGCGTCAGTTGGACTGTTATAGTACGGGTAAGAGGAGGTGCTGAGCGGAGACCGGAACGGTCTTTAATGTGACCACCACAACAACAACAACAACAACCACCACCACAATACACCTGCCTCGGTGGGCGCAAGATCACAGGAAGATGTTCTTTTTTTAATGCGTCGCTAACAACGGGGTCCTGGGTCCAGAGTTCACCTCGTGTGTTGGTCTCTCAGCACGTACTGACGCCTTCGGTTCCTTTGCGATCACGAACGGTTCGATGGTTCATGGCTTGTTGGGGGGAAGCGTTCTCTACTCAGAGAGAACAGCCCTCGGCGGGGGGGCTCTTCCCTCGGCGGGGGGGCTCTTCGATCGTCAATTTGTATCCCTACGCTGCTGGTCCTCGACTGTTCAACCTCTATACGCGGAGCTTGCGAGAGCCTGTGGTGGCGCGGTGAAACTTAAAACCTTTTACACCCCCCGCAAGTTGAGTGTGGTCGTTCGGCACCGCCTCGAGCCTCAAACATAATTCGTGCTCACCCCACCCCACCAAATATGTTGAGACCGCTCGGCAACGTAATGACCCACAACAAAGCAAGAGGTATCTATATGCCCTCGGCCGCCAAAATTGGGCACAGTTGAAGTCTCGAATCGACACGTCGTGCAAGTTGTCCAAAACAGGTGTGTGTGGGAGAACGTTGCGGTGAAGGTTGGAGGTTGAAAGCAGTATAAAAAAACGACGATGGTACTCTGGTTGTACAGGATGACCCGCACCCATCGAGCCGCAAGGCATCCCTTGGCCACGCATCTGAGAGTACAACGCACACAACGCCGAGCCTTACGTGCGCTGGCACGCTCTCTCAATCAATTAGCTGTTCTGGACCGAAACGGCGAAGCAGAAACAACAGTTGTGTACAACGAAACTCTCTTCTGATCCACAGGCGTTCGTTCTTCGATGTCACCATCCCGTTCATCGTCATGACGCACGCGCCTTCAAGGTAGAAACGGACCACACCAGCGACGAAAATCCGGCGGGAGACGACGGTACTATGTATCTACGTTACATTTACGTCGCATCTACGCTTGGAAACAACTCCAGCATGTGAACGAAATGTGTGGTTAACTGAAATAGTTCCTTGCTCCACTTTTATAGGAAACCAACCCTGTTCGCATCGGGGGTGTTCCGATGGCGAATTGCACCGTCTACGCGGGGGAGGGTGCGGAAGGATCGTGAGAGTTTGTTCCCCTCGCCTCCCGCCTCCGCTGCTTTCGATATGCGGGAATGTGCGTGTGTGTATCCACCGCCCACGCCCACCAGGGTGGCTCTAGACGATTGTCTTCCGGATTGCGTGGTTTGCGTTTTCCTGGTGGTGGGCGAACACGTGTTGATGGAAGGAAAGATCATTTGTTTCTCCCACCAGTCGTGATAGCACCTAAACTGGACGGCCGCTGTGGGCCTTTCCGCGGGTCCCAAAGATAGCACTGCAACACTTCCAATTTAGTACAAAATACACCTCACCTCCCGAAACATATAGGCACCCAAGGGAACCAAGGGAACGCAAGTAAGGCATGCACCCAGTCGTTTTGTGGGACTGAAAACACACCTTACACAGGGAAACAGAGAACGCGTGCTCAGCCTTGCAATCTATGCACATGTCCTGCTCAAGGCCCAGGCGGCTCTTTGTCCCTTCAGCCTTGAAGTCCGTCCGTCAGTTGGCTGAACGTTGAGCAAACATCAAATCTTCCCGGTGTTCGCTCCCTCTGATACGTACGTACTGAAGTAGGCAGTGGCCAAGGACAGAAAGAAGCCGGTTAAACTATTTAGCGCCCTATGCATACAATACCCCAAAGCCACACACGCCAGCTAAACAGGTCGTCGTTGGGCGGATAAATTCGAAGATTGGTTGCGGTTCTGGCGTAGGTGCTATGCTACATGGAAGGTTTGCCGTTGGGTGGATGAGTTGGAGGTTCTACATAGAGGTTGTCGGCGCTGATCGAATGAATTTATAAATTTGCTGTGCTGTAGGTCGGTGCTGGCAACGTGGGTGGGTGCTACATACAATTAGGTCGTTGGTGATGCTTCGAGTAAGCTTGTACCATACGTCGCTGTTATAGGTGGTAAACGGTCTTTGTGTAGGCAGTCAGGCAGGTCTACGCAAGGCGGGACGGACCGTCAAACTCGGGGCCGAGCGCCATCTCGTGCTTGCATCCCCGTGGGTGCATGGAGAGTTTTCTGTTTTATTTATTTTTTTCTTAATGTGACACAACGAATGAATCCATCTCTATCATAGAAGAGAGTCAGAGACAGATTTTTGCCCCCCCAGACGCTGTCGGCTCGAATTCTCAAGGCGAGCAGAATAATACAACATTCGTGTTGGGATGCACAAGAAGTTTCACACGATGAGAATTTTAGTCCTTCAGACTATTGCAGGATCCCAAGTAGGTCTTCTTGTAGGCATAGGTAGGTTCTGGTGCAGACTATTTGTACGGAGGTTCAGGACTGTCGTCAAGAACAGGGAGGAATACGCCAAAAACGGGTGATTTGCTGTGGCTTTTCGCGAGTAACCCGCCCGCCGCACATGAAATCCCCGCCCGCGGCACATGAAATCTCCTCGATCTCAACTCAGCTGGAGATGGCCGCGGGAAACTCTTCGGCATCTATCTGAATGCATACAAGCAACTAATAATTAATGTTGCTCTTTTCGATAGGCCATGTGTATTCCGTTGTTCCGCGTGTGGCTACCACATCAGGGAACTCAACCAAGCGAGTAACCAACAGTGAGCTTTGTTTACCCTACTCAAGTTTTCAGATGGGTGCACGTTTTGCCCCTGAAAAGGGCAATAATAGTCCAGTTGTGTGTGCATACGCTCTTGGTTCATCATGTGCATCAATCAACGTAGACCTTGCAGGCAACGAAACAAAACTGGTCATATGATTTACTTGTACTGCTTGTGATTTCTGCCGTGTTTTTTATGGGCCATCTCCTCTTCTGATGTAATATTGCCAGTGTTGTACAAGTACGCATAGTGTCGTCACTCGTAAAGGCACTGGGGACACCTGGTTGGTACGTTCGGCATGCCTTTCTACACTCCACAGCATGGAGCCACAAACCACACAGAAGAAGAGGAATAACGACACGCACAAGAAGTACTGAGCAGAGAGAACGGAACGGTTTTTTAATGTGAAGGCAACAACAACAACAACAACAACAACAAACACCCACCCGCCAAAGTTGTGTACTTGTTGTGCCCTCCTTCCCGTCAACAGGGGAGTACCAAAGTTCAACAACAGGTGGGTGTAAGGCAGGCAATAGTAGTTGTGCATGCATGCGCGCGTCAAGCACGATTACGTGGTGGAATATCATACAACAACCTCTCTCATGTGGACGTGCCTCTCTTCTTTTCTTTGCCCACCTGTTTGATGATGAACGAATCCCCCCCAGCCGACCATGACACGATGTCGTCCGATGTGTTATCGATCAATCTGAACGTCCGCTCCAGAAACACAGGGATTTTGCTGTTGAAAGGCTCAATCTCGGGCGAAGCCTCCCAAGCAGCGGCGCAACTCCCCCCTTCCATGGCTTCTGGAGCACCCTCAGGTAGCTGAGGTGATTACCGCGCAACGAATTCTAGCTCCAAGGGGAACAACCAGAGATGACTGCCGCACTGCCGTTTAGGGGGTTTTGGGTTTGGGCGACGCAACGACCGTTGATAGATGGTTTTAGGCGAGAAGAAGTGGCGACGACTCATCAGGATTCCTCTTGCCTTCGCGGCACGTGACGGCCGCGAACGAGAGAAGTTGCCCCGTGGTGTTCAAAGTGACGGCACTTGTTGCTTCGTTTCTTCTCGGGACGGCAAACGTATTGCAATACGTAAAGATCTAATATTTTGTGATGAAAGTTATTGGCAATGTGCCTCTCTCTGTAAGTGCAATATATAATAGTTTTGGGCGCACTTACTTTTCGTCATAAGATGGGATAGAGGCATCAATCAAAGCATCAAAGACACAACGCGTCCAACAACAGCAGGATCGACGACGTCTAGAGCGGTGTCTCGCAACCATACCAAACACGTGTCGCCGTCCTCGCCCGGTGGGGCGATCGATTGATGATATACATCAGAAGGAGGAGGCGAGAAAAGAAATAAGGCGTGTGCCTTTGTGACTCGTGTATTATCCAAAATTACACGACATCATCACAAGCTTGTTGAGAGTGTTCTGACTTATTAAGAAAATGCCCCCCAGGAAAGCCCCTTGTGGAACCTGGCTGCTTCATTTTCGTTTTCTCCCCCGACACTTTCGTATCACAACATCACAACGTATCGACGACGTCCCGTCGGCTGTGCAATTTGGTCCAAATGAAGTTTGGTCCAAATGAATGAAGCCCTTTCTCGCGGGAGCCTCCACGTGAGAAGACCCCCTCTAAACTCCAAACTCGATTCGGGGGAATTAATTCCGAGACGGCCGAGTGGGAGATGTAGGCATATCCTACCTCTCTTACTCGGTTTGATCATTCATGGCAGCAACCCTGCAGTTTTTCGTTTTTCGGGACGGCAAATCGGGGTATTTAAAACCCGGTTCAGCAAACGTCCCGTGGAACTGCGGGTGCGAGGCGGGATAATAAACAGCAGCAGCACAGCAGTACTACTGCTGTAGTCACCTCGAACGGTGTTCTTTGTTTGATGTCCCAACGTCTACCGTCTTCCGCTCGCTGTACAAGTAGTAAGATAATTTGTTTCACCGAACCGGTATGAATTTGATTTTCAGCAGGATATACGAGGTTTATGTTGTTAACTGGATACGACCACGGCTGGTTCCGCCGCCAACGCCGGCGGGTGCTTCCGCTAGCCGCTTTGCGTTACGTGAAGTGTGCGATCTACCAGACTCCAAGTTTCAAAACTCCAACCATGTCTTCCTCCTCTACCTCCTTGTGCATCATGCCTGCCTCATGCGAAGTCCACCCTCTGGCCACAGGGAATCATGAGTCAGGGTGTCATATCCGTCATGTGGACGCATACATGTGCGTGTGTGTATGCATACGGCGCACTACAAAAGTATAGCGTATCTTCATGACAATTTGGTACACAAAACATGCCCCCGCCGGTATCAGCCTGACAACAACTCGACCCCACTACTACTGTACATCAGCAATAGACTGCTGTATGTATGTCTCTCCTGCCCTTGATTCGCGATGTGACCCACATCATCATCAGGCCGACGCGTACCTGTAAAGTCCAATCGGCACTCAGATTCTGGGTTGCATCGTCTCACACACGCAGTTTATGTACTACGCTACGCTCAGCCACATCAAAACCAAATGGATTTTTTTAGAGAAAGTATACAAATAGTATCGAGGAAGAGCTGTCCATTGGAGGCTGGCCTCAAGGGAATGTTTTGAAGTCTACTGTACTTGACAGCAGTGAAGCTTGAGTGACGATCGATGTACTGAGCTGGAGAACCGCGGGCCGGCGGTGGTGTGTCGAACATTTTACATTTTCTTTTTTTCGGAAGCATGTATGTGATTGGTTGACGGTCGACAGTGCGACTGCGGCCATCAAGGGAGGGGAGAGGGGAGAGACGAGGAGAGGGAGAGAGAAAGGGAGAGAGAGACAGGCTGCTTGGAAGGAGGGCAGGAGAGGTTGATCATGCCAATCCGATCAGGGGAACGAGAAGGCGAAGGCGAGAGAAATACCAAGCCAGGTGTCGGCGTCCTTACAATGTAGGCATCCATTTTCAACCTGGCAACATTGTTGCTTCTTCGCGAGATGCACCTACGTAATAACGACATGTCTCTATCACGTGCTTTCTCTACATACCGTAAGGTTGCTAGTCACCGCACCGCCCGGAGTCTTCGCACGGTCCGGAGTCATCGCACGGAGGGGTGCGATGCAAATTAAATGGCTTAGTCTAGGGTTATTCGAGTCCGCACAGGGTCCGCAGTCGCCGCACAGGGGTGCGATGACTCGCAACCTACAGCGGTAGGTACAAAAGTTGAGTGCCAGCGATTTCGGGGCAAATTTCACCCCTGCAACACATGCTGGCATGTTAGCTCTGCTGTAAGGGTACTGTAGGTCATCGTCGCACACCACACGCGGAGGTACTATTTTAATAGATAGGGCGGGGTAATGAGCGGCGGGGTAGCGACTCAATACCTTGCAGTAGTCTATCTGCGATGCTTTTGCGGTGGCCCAGTCAGTCGTTGAGTTTTGAATCCGAGTCATCATCATCAACACAATAAAAGAGGCTCTTCCTCCTCTCTCTAATACAATCTGCAACGAACGGACGGCCGTTGGGATTATTATTGATTCGTGCGCATACCGTAAACTACGGAGTTTATTTATTTTATTTTTTTTCTTAATATGACACAACGAAACCATCTCTATCATAGAAAAGAGTCTGAGACAGATTAGCAATGGATTCATAGCGTCAGAAAGTACCTGTATGTCCACGATTTCCCAGACAGCATATAGGGACATCTCCCCTGCGGGTAACAGGCTCAACAAGACAGTTTGGTAGCTGTCTTGTGTGTCTCATATATGGTATGTTGGGAAGGTGCAGATGATATGTGTTAGGTACTGGTCGGGCGTTATTGTATTTTTCCGAAGTGTCATTTTTATTATTATTTTCCACGAAGTCTGGAAGGTAACTCTCTGGCCAATAACGAGGGGACGACACCGGTCGCTTCCCTCTCTCCTCCAGAGTCCAAGTTCCCCTTCCATGTCAACTGGCAGGCCCTAACAAAATGCCGTCTCAGTACACCGAGACCCCCAATGGTACTCCATACCATTGACATCCACCTCCCCAATCGGACCCTCATAACCCAGTTCCCCGTGGAATAATAGCAATCATAATCGACATGTCCCCTATATATGTATCCTCCCGGTACACATACCTTAGTAATCGCCCCCCCCCCCCCCAAGCAACAAATGAGTAACCGCCCCCCCCGGGTACGAAGCGAAGACCACTTGGAGATATACGGGAAGCTGAAAGAAGGGATAGGGATGAAGAAGTACTTGGACGGCCCCATGGACTATGCGAAAAAGCTGAAATTGCAATTTCGAGTAGGCGATCTGGACTTGCCAGAACGGAGGAAGAGGTATACCAGCCGTAGGAGAGAGGAAGAGGAGGATAGACACACATGTCCATGTGGCAAATCGGAGGAGAGTAGACCCCACATAGTTGGGGAGTGTGAGTTGTACAGGAAGGAAAGAGAGGATCTCGAAGAGGAAATGAGACAGAGAGGGTGTGACATGGACAAGTTTGGTAAATTAGACAACAGCGAAAAAACGATCGCGATAATTGGGGATAGATGGTGGGCACAAGAGGCCCTAGAGGACGGGGATAAGATGTGCAAGAAATTTTTATGGAGTTTGTGGCAGAAACGTAAAGAGCTCCCAAATGTTGGTGGTGTTCTCTAGTAGGTGTAGGAACGGTGCTCCGTCTCGAAAGGGACGCGTGGTCAATGGTCAAATGACTACGGCAAGCAACAAATGAGTACGCCCCCCCCCTCTATCGGAAAAAAAATTCGAGGGTGGCGTGGGTGGGAAAGACAACAACACTAGCTCCCCGGAACAGAACGTCTTAACAGGTAGTAGCTGGCAGTGTTGTCCACTCGTACGTTTAGCAGTCCCTGTGCTCCAGCACTGATGATGCTTCAACGTGATCGGGCGCAAACGGAATGTCCTGCGAGCAGCTGCCTTCTCTCGGTGCGCATGCCTCCTCTTCTATACGCACGCAGACATCCTCTTTGGCACATAATAATAAATGCTCACTTCTCATCAACTCCAATAAACACCAATTTCAGACTCCTCCCCCCTTAGGTTGGATCCATCTGAAATACTCGCTTTATTGTATTTTTCCGAAGTGTTATTTTTATTATTATTTTCCACGAAGTCTGGAAGGTAACTCTATGGCCAATAACGAGGGGACGACACCGGTCGCTTCCCTCTCTCCTCCAGAGTCCAAGTTCCCCTTCCATGTCAACTGGCAGGCCCTAACAAAATGCCGTCTCAGTACACCGAGACCCCCAATGGTACTCCATACCATTGACATCCACCAACATCGACGTTTAGTGGGATGGCATTCTGTCCCCTTGCCCGTACCTTCGTGTATGCTAACCCTTCTTCTGCTCCGTCTTCTTCCCCTTCGCTGGTTTACGGGATACCATGTCTACGTCCACCATATTGTTCCTAGTATATATTTTAAACGTACCCGAACCTTCCTTCCATCTACCCTCTCTCTGCATAATTCTGTCCGGTACGTCTCCTCCTGCTGCCAACGTGGTGGCGGCCCCAATTCTCAACGAATGCAAGCCGACCTGTCTCGGGTCGCCACTTGCCTTCTCCACAATCTGGCGAAGGGCGCTAAGAGCTTTGGAATAACCCCAAACCTTAACCGTATTGCTCCTCCTACAGCGAAACGAGCACAGAGGGGCGTCCTCAGGTAAAGCGAGATGGCACGCCATCAATTCCACCAACACCGCCACGGCACCGCCACCGGCTCCAATCTGAGAACTCGCGCCTCGTGCTACATCGCGCACCCGTGTAACGCACGCCCCCGTCTCCGACTGATCCCCCTTGTGGCCGCGAAACCGAACCCGAACTCCTGTGGCCTTGTGCCAGTGCAACGGGGCTAGCACGTACTCCCCATGAAAGAATGCGACGTCGCTACGCTGCAAACAATGCACCTGGTGGCATTGTTCCGACAGTGTGGCAAAAACCTCATCTGAACGCGCCACCAGGAAGTACGACAACGCCAAACACAGCCACAACACGCGGCCACCTGTACCCCACGACGCCGTCAACTGCTGTCCTTCCAACAGCGTCTCCCACGAGACGGGAACACGACTCCGACTCTTCGTACCCGCTCGAACATGAACACGTGCGACACCCAACAAACTCCGTTTGACAAGAGGCGCACCGGTAGGCAACTCAAGCTGCTGGTCAACTCGATGAAAGTACTGTACCGCGGCGAGCTTGCCGGATATGGTCGGTGCAATGTTACCCTTATCTGCACAACACCACGCCACAAACTCCAAAAGTGCTTGTTCCAGCCCAGCACTGTCCACATCCCCCGAGAGGTACTCCGACTCGCCAATCATGCGGCGAAAAGCACACCAAGCCCGCCAACCCGACAGGTAAGTTCGTCGAGACGACTGCGCAACTGACTCGCGGACATACTCGCCGCTAAGACGCCGGTACAAAGATCGGCGACCTCCTGGCTCAAGACCTGTTGGCGCCAGGCGACATTGGGACGGGACAGGCGAAGACGAGCGTCAATGGTCGCCGGCTCCCATCGTGAAATACCATCTGCAATCGTGTTATCGACCCCTCGAACATGGGCCGCCTCAAAACATCATCCGCTGCCCATCTCCAAACATCCTAGCATACGCATGAGTGCCCCCGATCGGGGCTCGCTCCCCCCCCGACACTTGTTCACCCACGCCACACTCGAAGAGTTGTCTCCCATCATACGGATGCTATTGCGGTACTCTGGCCTCATGTCCGATTGTACAATGAACACCCATGCGCCAACTACCATCGCGAGGAGTTCGAGCATGTTGATGCTTAGATCGTCGCGCCCCTCGGCCTGCTGGCGAAACTTCTCCCGTACTTGTTGACTAAAATCAAAACGCCACCACACGCCAGAACGGAATTCGGCATGCAAGAAATACCCTCCCATCGCATCGCCAGATGCGTCCGACCACAAAAGACACGAGTATGGTTGATCGAAAAAACATACCAGTGGGGCTGTTAACAACCGCGACGGCGATCCCAGGCCCCCTTCGACCATCAGACGCCAAAACCGCATGTCGGCATGAAACTCGGGACCGATCCGTTTCCGTGCCACCCCCCGGGCGGTCAATTGCACCGGCGGTAGCCCCAACTGGTTGAGCATGCGGCGAACAAAATATTTACCCGGCCGCACGACCTCACAGATATGCAACAACGAACCAATCACCCCCCGCAACTCGGACTCAGAAGCAAAGCAGCGTGTGGGGGGCCACTCGCGGATTGTCGCCCGCAGACGTTCCAGCTTGTCTATGGGAACCGAAATGGTCACAGCCACCGTATCAATGTCCCACCCGAGCACACACAACCTTGTTTGCCACGAGGAAAGTTTACGCGGAGACAACAAGGGGGGGTCCCTTGACCCGCGCGCCCCAAACACCCGGAAATGGTCCGATGCACACGACGCGGAAACTACTTTACACCGGGCCCCAGTCGGGGTCCACATCACTTCCACAAGAATACCGTCGTCTACATAGAACCGCACGAAAAACGAGTCGGAACGACCGCCCCCCGAACCGGGGGGGATGCGACACCCAGGGGGGAATGGGGGTGGCGTCTCTCGTTCGCTAGGTAACGGAACCTCAACATGGTTCGTAGCCGTCCGGCCAAGCTCAGTGACAACTGCATTATCCACAGACGTGTGATTGTAGGAGTGCTCAAACGCGGCGGTCATGACACAAAAATTGCCAGGCGAATTGCGCCACCCAAACACCAAGCGCCGATCTACCACGACAAAGTCCCCAACTGAGTAACCAAACACGGGAGCTCTCGACCATTGAACCGCAACCTGTCAAAACGCGTCCGTAACGTCAATTTTGCTTAACACAATCCGGGCCGATGGTCCGTACGTCCTCCGCAACCATAAAATGCGCCACACAATGTCCCGCAACACGTGACCTAACTCGACCTTCGGCGCCGCCTCCGAATCCGTGTCGGCATTGACACTACGCGACACGGTTGAGCATTCATACGTCAAGTCATGGATAATCCGAATTTTCTCAGGTGACACGACCACACCTAGCGGCGACAGCCGCAACCCCGGGATCGATCCGGCCTCTTTTCTTTGGAAACACGAACGCCCGCCCGAACCGCACGTCATCAAACACTTTCCCGAGAATAGTGTCAGAATGTGGGGCTACACTACGGTGGTTACCATACGATAGCGCTGCTGCGATTTCGGCAGACCCACACACGGGCACTACGGCGCCACGTTCCACAATAGCAGCGACAGTCTCTGTGTGAGGAAAACCTTTCAAGCGTCCAAACCAAAACCGAATAAATTCAGGCCGTACCCGCGGCACCCCGATGCCGTTTTCGATGGCTTGCATGCATTCAAAGCTTCCCCCATGCCGAGACAAAAACCGAAAACACTTCACCGCGATCTGAGCAAGTACGGTTGCACGTGGTGTGCCTTGCGCGACGGTTTGAGACATAGCATGTACCATGGAAACAATACGCCTAACATCATTGCCATCTAAAGTACCAACCCCACCTCGGGTCAACGCCGTAGCCGCCCCGGGTCGCAGGAGGTGCGTGCTCGGGCCCGAGACCACGCCCCCCGCCACATCGAAAGACGGCCCTCCCCCCCCCGAGGGGCAGGGCCCGCGCCCCTATTCGTCATCATCGTCCTTCGCGCCGCCGCCGGCACCGCCCTTCGCACTGCTGCGAGTCTTCGTCCCGGCCGTTCCCACCTTGGCCCGCTTCGCTGGGGCGGCGGCGGCAGAGGCGTTGGTTTCGGCGGCGGTGGAGGGGCTCCCTTTGGAGTCGCCACCCTGGGCGCCGCCGCCAGTCGCGCCCCCTCTTTTTCTTCCCTTTCCGCCGGCCTTCCGTGGCGCCACATGCGCGAACTTGCACTTCTTCCCCCACCGACATTTACCGTCTCTCTGGAACTTGTATCACACCCCCTGCTCCTTGGCCTCGTTGCGTCCCCCGGCGCCCGCTGCGGCGGCCGACGAACGGCCGGACTTGCCTTGCACAGCAGAATTGATCAGCCCTCCCGACCGGAGATACGCCGCGGTGTTTGGGAAAACCGGGAGGGGGGGGGGCGAGAGAGCGTCCGACGGCGGAGGGAGAACGAAGCGCCGCTGTATCTCGTCCGCGAACATCTGCACTTCGCGCGTGTACACTTCCATGTCTTTGACGAGGAACGTCAAGATGATGGCTCGGTTGTGCTGCGCTTGGATGGCCGCGTAATTCTCCCGAGCGTGCCGCTCCACATCGGCGATGACCGCCTGGAACGAGGCTTCGACACGATCCACCCGCGCTTGCGATGCCGCCACCAACCTCGGTTCGTCGGCGATCCCCCGGCGGGCGATGGTGATAAAAGCCCCCGCCATGAGGGTCAAATGTGTTGAGATGGGGATACGGTCGCCAACCGCCCCCCGGGGCGTGAAGGCAGCGGGGTCAAAGCCACGGAAATTCAAGAGCATGTCGGCGACCTCGTCCGTGACCTCAATACTATCATGCATTAACCCTTGCAGGCTCGGCTTCTCTAGCTTTGGGGGAAAACATCCCATCACCACCCACCACATGCGACTGTTCGCCGAGCTCCAAGCGTTCACCCGCTGGTCCGAGGGCACCTTTTCCATCCGCCGCTGGGTATGCGACACCCCCGTTCCCATCCCGTATCCACCGGAGTCCATGTTAAGGCCTCCCGCTCCAAACGGGGACGAAATCGCGGGAGTGAAGCCTAAGCCGCCCCCACTGCCATACCGACCAGCGCCCTGCAGCAACCCGGGACTCGACTCCACGCGGTGGAACCCGTGACCGGCCGAGCAACCAGCCGCACTCGCGCCCCCATACATGGGCGCCGGCGCCACCCCGGCAGCTGCACGCGCGCCCCCATACATGGGCGCTGGTGCAACTCCGGCAGCGCCACCCGCGGCGGCCCCGCCGCCCCGACCACGCACGGCTTCCAGCACCTCCGCGAACCTCGCCGCCATGTCGGCCTTCAGGTCCTCCACCGAGGCGCTGATGACGACTCGCTCATTAGCGCTGTCCTGCCGCTCCGCTTCATACTCGTCGCGGCCGATCATAGACTCGTCGGAGGAGTTCTCGTCCCCGCTCATATCTCCGCCCCCGGCCGACTTGCCGCCGATGCACCGATCAATCTCCTGATCACAAGGGACAAAGGGGACAAATATAGATCGGGAACGTAAGAACGACAACACGACACGGAATGCGCCTGCCACCCGGCACGCAGCGTAGTTGTTCCGTAGCCCGTGTTTCAACCAGCGCAGGCGGATCTCGCAACCCCCGAAGCATTTCACACCGAGTGATACGCAGCGCCATGTACACCAGTACAGCATGCGTGAATGCCACTTAAACCGCCATCACGCATCACTAACTCCGCTAGGGTGCAACCCCCAATCCCCACACCGGTGGGAACCACGCACCACCGGATGGGAAGCCTATGCTTTGTCGTGCATTCCGCGTATGCAAGCCTTCTGTGTTTTGGCTCGTGCTCCCCGTACCAGCGCCAGCACCAAAGCCATCACTTTGGTCCGCCACGGGAGAGCGATATAAAAGCTACACACACCGTCATGCAATACTTTGCTCGTTCGGTGGCTTCCAGAAGGCTCTAGCGTAACCAGCGGTATACAGAGTGTGGCACCATAACCACCGTGTATATCGCGTTGTGTCTTTGTGCCTCTCGACCGATTATTCCGTGCCAACGACCCATAGTCGTACGTGCAAACCGGTTCGAGTGACGTTCAGTATGCGTATGTATCATAACGACCGCATACAGTATCCCAGTCACACCAGCGACCTACACGCCACGCAACTTGTGTGCGGCCCCCGACCACCACGGCTCACCTCCAGATGACCGCAGCAGAAGGCTCTAGCGCAACCCGCGGTATATATAGTGTAGGACCATAACCAGCTGTGTATATCGCGTCGTGTCTTTGTGCCTCTCGACCGATTATTCCGTGCCAATGACCCACAGTCGTACGTGCAAACCGGTTCGAGTAACATTCAGTATGCGTATGTCTCATAACGACCGCATACAGTATCCCAGCCGCACCAGCGACCTACACGCCACGCAACTTGTGTGCGGCTCCTGACCACCAGGGCTCATCTCCAGATGACCCGAATCAGAAGGCTCTAGCGTAACCAGCGGTATATACAGTGTGGTACCATTACCAGCTGTGTACATCGCGTCGTGTCTTTTGTTCTCTCTACCGATTATCCCGTGCCAACGACCCACAGTCGTACGTGCAAACCGGTTCGAGTAACATTCAGTATGCATATGTCTCATAACGACCGCATACAGTATCCCAGCCGCACCAGCGACCTACACGCCACGCAACTTGCGTGCGGCTCCTGACCACCAGGGCTCATCTCCAGATGACCCGAATCAGAAGGCTCTAGCGTAACCAGCGGTATATACAGTGTGGTACCATTACCAGCTGTGTACATCGCGTTGTGTCTTTTTTTCTCTCTACCGATTATTCCGTGCCAACGACCCATAGTCGTACGTGCAAACCGGTTCGAGTAACATTCAGTATGCGTATGTCTCATAACGACCGCATACTGTATCCCAGCCGCACCAGCGACCTACACGCCGCGCCCCTTGTGTGCGGCTCCTGACCACCACGGCTCATCTCCAGATGACCCGTACCCTGGTCTACAATCAATAACCGTGAGCCGGCATCATACGCACCAGCGTACTAGCTCGCTCTATATCGATTCGTTGGATGTTTCTGCCTACAGCGCCACCGATTTTTCCATACACGACGACCTACATTCGCGAACCGTCCATCACGTGTACACGAATAACGAGCTGCTGCAACATCAAAGTGGGTGTTGGGTGTTGGTGTGGATACCCACCACCTTTCCTCGGGCCGACGGACCTGCACTCAGATATTTGTGCCTCGTCGTGTGATTGAGGACCTGCACTCAAACTTGTGCCTTGTCTGGTAATTGTGATTTGTGTTAGCACAACCACACCACAGCAGTCTCCGAGACTGCTGTAATTAGAAATTACATCCGCTCTTGCGACGTAATATTCTGTATTTCCTCCGCTTGGCCGCGTGGACTATGCCTACGCACGCGTTGAAGTTTGTAAAAAAAAAAAAAACCAAATTGGCCCGCTCCTAGCGGTCTTTGTGACACCTTCTTTGCACGCAAAGGGGGTTCGGTTGTGTCTGGCATGCTCGAATGATATCCTCCGTCGCGTGTTGCACACTTGGTTTGTAGTTCTTGTGATTGAAACTGCGCCGCTTCATGCACATCAGCGCACGCACCGCAGTAGCATCATCAGCTAGACATCGCCCTGCTCGAGCAAGCCCCCAAGAACGTCGACATATCATATACACCCGCGCGCCAACTTCACATGGCATTTGTGCCCGTCTGGCCTATGCCCCCGTGTGCAGCATGGAGAACGATACGTATCACTGTGCGCTGACCGCTGTCTGTTAACAGCTAGCGCTCTCTGTTATGCTGTGGAACCACACGCAACGTCACATCGCACGTACCAAAGTAGTCGACGCTTCTCCGAGAACGTCTTATCGACTCCGTCGCCCAGATTCTTGGTCTTCGCCCCGCCGGCAAAGACGACAACACTAGCTCCCCGGAACAGAACGTCTTAACAGGTAGTAGCTGGCAGTGTTGTCCACTCGTACGTTTAGCAGTCCCTGTGCTCCAGCACTGATGATGCTTCAACGTGATCGGGCGCAGACGGAATGTCCTGCGAGCAGCTGCCTTCTCTCGGTGCGCATGCCTCCTCTTCTATACGCACGCAGACATCCTCTTTGGCACATAATAATAAATGCTCACTTCTCATCAACTCCAATAAACACCAATTTCAGACTCCTCCCCCCTTAGGTTGGATCCATCTGAAATACTCGCTTTTTCCCCCGGGTTAGAGTCCCCCCCCCCCCCCATTACCTTTTCGGCCTGGAAGCATGAGTTCGTTGATTTCGCCCCGGGGTAGATCGTTTTCGACCAAAAAAAGAAAGATCCCCCCTGGTATGTCAATTTCCCCCCGGGGTACCATTTTTCCCACGAGTTCCCCCCGGGGGGGATTTATTTCCCTTATTTTCTGAGTGGATTTTGTTGCATCGTGGACCACAAAAAGCATGATACGGGACGGAAAATTCACTTGCAGATCTGTGCTTCGAGCGAGATTTAGGTGCACCGTTTGTCACTTGGCCCTCGCCGTTGTTTTATGGGTGAGATGCTTTCGTGTTTTTGTCTATTTCTTGCATTTATCATCCCTGGAGTCAGCTGAAACGTACCATATAGCATGCTGGCGAAAACTTGCGCACAAAGGGAAAAACATAATCGTATTCATTTTTGGATCTCACAACTCAAGGTAGAACCGAAGCATGAAAACAGCTTATTCCTGCGGACAAACTGCGAATTCTTGTGCATGAGCTTAGGCAATGGTACCTCTTGCTATCTTTTTTCTCTTCGTCTTTGTTGCTCTTACGTTCCTCCTCCCTCTGCTTGTTGAACGCTTGCTCGTAAACCTTATCCATCTCAGTTTCACCACTCGCTGTGCGTGTGGTGTGTGGACCATCATTATTTTGCACAACCCCCCGGGGGGGGGCTTCCCCCCGGGGTAGTGTTGGAAAAAAAAAACTAACCCCCCGCGGTACGTCAATTTCCCCCCGGGGGGTTTGGTTTCAGAAAAAAAAAACGATCCCCTTCCCGGGGGGAAAACTCCGTAGCTTACGGTACACAGAACAACTGTTGTAGATGACACAATATACCACACCCTGGAGCAACTTCCAAAGCTCGGTTGCTCCACACCACCATAAAGAGTGGTGATGCCGAAAATGGTGGTGTGGGAACTGTCTCGTCGAGAGTTTTCCGACAACGTCTCTGGGTTTACGCATCCTCTTCGTCGTGGAATAGTTGAGCTTGAAAATATCGGCACACGGGGTGTCGTATCTTACGTCACCCACGGTGGACCTGTGTACCAAATACGTGCGTTCCATATCGACTTGATCTTTCGGTAGTTTCTCTGCACAGTGTCGCAGCAGCACTTGTAAAGCTACCGTAAGGTTGCGGGTCAGCGCACGGTCCGGAGTTTCCGCACGGTCCGGAGTCATCGCACAGGGGTGCGATGGAACTTAAATGGCATAATTATTTAATTCGATTTCCGCACAGGGTCCGGAGTTACCGCACAGGGGTGCGATGACTCGCAACCTACAGTAGGGCAGCTACCGCGTCCGCAGAGGAAGGGCCGCAACCACTAGCCCCTGACATCGCGGTACCCCCCATACTTATAACCTCCGACATGATTGCCAAGCGATGGTGGGTCGCGTGTAGGCACAACTCGACGGCAGGCAATTTCCCACGTTTTCCGCCCGCGGCATTTCGTATAATGCCGCGTTATTTTTCACCGCTTTTTTGTGTGTGTGTGTTTATTTTTTATTATTAGCATCGACCGCTCTAAGCGGCTGACCAATGCAAAGACGTCAGTCTTACAATAGTGCGGTTGAAAACACAAAACACTTCTATCTGCCATGAACTGGGACCCCGTGAGGGGGCAGCATGGGGGAGGCTAAACTATCCTTCGGGTCAAAGATAGAAACGTTGAGTGTGTGTGTGCTTTCTCGAAAACCTAGTATAGCATCCATCGGGCTAACTGCTGTGGTTGGCTGACGTGCGCGTGTTTGTGTACGTTGCGTGTGGAGCCTGCAACCACAACACAATTGAGGTGTCCGTGCGTCTGCAAAGTTGTTTCTTTCAAGTACCGCAGAAACCGGAGTTATCGCACAGGGGTGTGCGTTGATTCTTGATAGTATCGCCTCCAGGGTCTACTCAGGACCGCGCATACTGGAGTCATCGCACAGGGGTGTGCGTCATGTACCGAAACCAAATGATTTAATTCAATTTCCGCACAGGGTGTGGGGTCATCGCACGGTCCGGAGTCATCGCACAGGGGTGCGATGACAATAAAATGGCGAAAATGTTTGAAAAACGACCGCACGGGGGTGCGCTGACCCGCAACCTTACGGTATTCCCCGCGACCTGTGTGTTCATGCCATCCCGTCTTGTGTGGCGGCTGATGGAGGCCACGGGGCCATAGGACCCACGGAAGTTGGGGGCAGCGAGAGTCGGCACAGGGCATTTTGCATGCGAACAAAACATCCCTCCAAAACAAGGGAGGCTTTTCTTGAGCGTTTTCTCCCATGGCACAGCCTTTGCTTCAAGGCGACCCCTCCCCGCACGCCGAAGCAATAACAGCAATAACTAAAGTACCCGCCACGAGCTGTGTTCATGCTCCGTCTTGTGTGGTGATTGATACAGACCAGGAGGACCTAGGACGCTCAGAAATTGCGAGCTGCGAGCCCGAGAGTGTGGGACAGCCCGAAAAAAACCGCTGCGTCTGCTGGGATCAGTTGGATCAGGCAAATTGGGTTTCACTGATGATCCCTGTCCACACACCTAGACAACAGCAATGACAGTGGCATCCGCCACTAGCTCTGTGTATGGATCCTTTCCCCCGCCAGTGCTGTCTTGCTCATTCTGAAGGAAATAAAACACATTGGTATTTCCATTGGATCGGTAAACTTGAACATTGTCCGTTCAACCAAAACTACCGCATCCGCAGAGGAAGGGTCGCCACCACTATGAGCCCCTGAGATCGCGGTACCCCCGTATTTGAAACCTCCGACATGATTGCCAAGCGAATGTGTGTCGCGTGTAGGCACAACTCGACGACGGGAAATCATGTTTTCCGCCCGCGGGGTTCGTATTTCGCCGCGTTAAATTCGCCGTTTTTTTGCGTGTGCGTGTGCGTGTGCGTGTGCGTGTGCGTGTGCTTTCTCGCAAACCTAGCACTCACCGGGCTAACTGCTGTGGTTGACTGATGAGCACGTGTGTGTGTACGAACGGTCCGGAGTCATCGCACGGTCCGGAGCCATCGCACAGGGGTGCGATGCAAATTAAATGGCGAAAATATTAAAAAAACGACCGCACGGGGGTGCACTGACTCGCAACCTTACGGTATATATATATATTTCAGGTGTCCGGACTACACTACACATAGAAGTGTGGAAGTATGTTGAAGATCTTGCGCGCGAAGCAATGATGCTCGGACAGCTGGATAGGCCCATACCCGGGACCACACGAACACGTCGTCTTTTGGTGCCGACAGCGGCAGGTAAGTGTGTATACAACTCGTTGATGCTCTCGTGTCTGTAGCACCTGTAAGACTTTGGCTATGTTGCTGGTAGATGCTTTTCTGATTCCATCAAGCTGAACAGCGGCACTCCGAGATGACGCGCCCAGCCTTGGGACGCGAATGGTTGAAGGAGGGCACCGTGACGCAACAGCCACACCACAACATCATTTGACTGCCGTGGACTGGTCTGGGTGTTTGCACTGCTGTAGTGGTGTGCCACACCCACATAGGATACCACCTCCCCGGAATGCCTGGTCCTGCCGACCACGCCAAGTGTAAAGGTATTCACGTGTAGTGCAATCTGGGTGACCCGTGAAGACTCACTTGTTATTACTCTTGTGGAACAGCAGCAGCGGAGCTGTTGCCTTGGGTATCGGTAGGAATGACACGAGGGGGCCAGGATCCTCTGCTCAAGCAGGGGCTACAAAGATCCTGTCCCCTGTTTTATCCTTCCGCGGGGAGTTACATCTCTCCGCGCCTTCGTAGAAGGAATCATTATCTTCTATGTTCCGTCTACACATCTAAATCCTATAGCACTGGACGCTATCTTCTATGTAGACTATGTACAGTAGTGCTCCCAGATCAAGCAACATCCCGACGATAAGCTGTACCCCTCACAGAGGCTACATACAGACCCCACGGTACCGAGTGATACTGCTCAAACGTTCACAGTAACCATGCGGTGTGTCATGCCGCACCCAGAGAAGCAGACAGGGACAGAAGTACCGACCAGAACAGACCAGCGGCGGAAGTTTGGCGAGATAGAGAGGTGTCGTAGAGAGGAAACCAACGCGTGTGTGGAGATAAAACCAACGGCTGTTCTCAGTTTCATTTTCGTCTCTCGTGCCGCTGCAGTAGTACTGTAGATATCACACTGCCGCCACTCAATGTGAGAGCGCCCGCCGGTGTACCGTAGTTGTGCGTGTGATGGCATCGGGGTGCGATCGTTTTTTTTTATCATTCCTATCTTGGTTTTTTATCGCACCCCGGTGCCATAACACCGATGGGTGCCATAACACCGATATCGGTGCGGAAATGCAATTAAATCATTTCGTTCTAGATTTCCAACGCACCCCCGGTGCGATGACACCGATGAGTGCGGTACGGAAGAAATCACAGTGGCCATGATACGGTGCTGAGTGAACGCACCCCGGTGCGATGAAACCGAAAGGTGCGATACTCAAGAAACGAACAGGCGTTTTGGTACATGTAGCTTGCGTAGGCGGTACCATGCAACCAGCCCGGAGTGGTGATCAGTGATGAGGTCGAATCCGAGTTTGAGGTGGCGTGTGCCAAAGAGAACAGACGCTGTGGTTCCCTGCTGGGGAAGGTATACGGCACAGTATCGTTTTTCTTCCAGCCTCTTTGTTGGTCGCAAGCCCCTCCTTGTTGGCTGGTGCTTCCCTCTGTCTTTGTCTGCCTCAAGGGGCATGGTACCGATACAATTGTAGTACCGTTTACTAACTCCTTCTTGCGGTTCGTTGGAGGTGCGGGATGTGTACTATGTGCTTGGTTGAGTGAGTGAGTGCATTCGATGTACGGATTACCGTAGAAAGAATACATAAATCATGTCTACTGCGCAAACCAAGACGGTACGATATACATACATGAAATGGCGCCCCAATTGGTACCTGCCAACCGCGTTACATACCGTTCGACACGTGGTCCGGAGGGTACCGATACCTTGCGGAAGCGCGCAATTTTTCGTCCTTAGCAGATTTCATATCGTTGATATCGCACCGGATGCGATAACACCGATACTGGTGCGGAAATACAATGAAATCATGCCGTTCTTGATATTTTTGCGCACCCCGGTGCCATAACACCGATGGGTGCGAAAATCAACGATGGGTGGGTGTCATCACACGCACAATTACGGTATGTCAACACATGGGAAAGACTTCGCGTCAAGTCGGGAAGAGATGCGAATATTAATAGAAGTAGAACGCTCCCAAGGGTTGCATAAACAGTGTAGCCGGAAAAGAACACCATGCGATATGTATTGGTCTACTGTAAATTGCCCCTCCTCATGCTGACGAACAACGCCACGAACCTGGTGTCCGCTGTAGTAGTTAGGACATATTGTTGTCTCTGCAATACACACCCTTCAGGCCGCCATCCGATGCCTCGTTTTACACGTGCTTCAGGAATATGAATCATTTCCCGTGGCTTGACAACTAGAACGACGCCCACCGCTTGCGGGAAAAGTACCAAAGCTTACAGCCGAGAGGCAAATACCCGCAAGGAAGGGAGATACCGTAATGTATGCTGCTCAAGGAACAGTAGAAATACAAGTTGGTTATCATATGCATAGACTATAATACAAGGCGTCCCTCCGGAGGGGGGTAAAGAGAGCACCGCGGCAAGGGGTCATGCAAGAACATGCAAAAAGCAAAAGCATATATAGATTATAGAGTACGCACTGTTCGTCCCGCGTTTATTTGCCGTTTTTTCTGATGCTGCGACCCCCACCGCCGCCGCCGCGGATGCCAGGCCGCCAAACGACTTGAAATTCATCAGAGCTGTGTTGTCGCCCAGGAAACGCACACACACACCCTTGCCACAGGCGGGCAGAGAAGCGTTGTATTCGCGCGTTTAGCATGCAAACAGCATATGTCGTAGGGCCGTGACCGTAGGTAGCACCATGGTGTGTGTCGCACATTCCGGAGAAAAGAAGTAGAGGCCACATGGATGTATGTGGATGCATTTTATGTGAAGGTGGGACGGATCGAATTAATCCACAGACAGGAGTTTTTATTACTACCATCGCCGCGCTAACCGGCTGACCAGTCTTAGTGCGGTTGAAAACACAAAACACTTGTATCTGCCATGAACTGGGACCCCGTGAGGGGGCAGCATGGGGGAGGCTAAACTATCCTTCGGATCAAAGACAGAAACAGCGGCAACAGAAGAAAACTGGACGCGTCTACGAAGGCGATTACCTTGTACTCTAGTTCGTTTAGGAGTACTGTCACCATTATCCTCCTTGTTTTCGCTACCATCATTCTGATCCTCATTTTGACAAGAATCTCTGGGCAGTTCTTCCCTAGCTCTACGTTTTTTGTTTTGGGGAAGGTCATCTGGCTCAAACCCTTTGCTCTCTTCCACTCCTCCATGTTTTCCTCCTCCATCGTCGTCTTCGTCCTCCTTTTCTTCCCTTTCACTTTCCTTCGTCTCCGTCACTCCTAAAAGAATTACCCTCATTACTATCGTTGTCGCAGAGATCCCAACCGATTGGCCCTGGTGGAAATTGGTCGATCAGTAGCCCATGACGTTTGAACACATCGCGAGTTCGCATCGACAGAACACGAGCTAGCTCGAAGGTAAACCGTCTCCGAATCCTGCTATTTAGTATGAAAAGCTTTCAGGCGAACTAAGGCTCTTTCGTCGTCAAAATTCCCCCGGCAAAAAGCTTCGTGCGCCAAGTGGTTGGCGATAGCAACGATGAGTCGATTGGTGCCTTTGCCAAGACCACAATTCGTTGAAAAAGCAGCAGTAAGGAGGGTAGATCTAGACGGGTTGAAAGTTCCCGCATAGTGATTTGCCTTACTTTCAGCTCGATCTTCAACGGCGGATCCTGGCATTTTGGATCGACTTGTCGATGCTTCGACCTGCGGATGGGTTGACGATTGTTACGTCTATAAGAATGGACTTGGTGCAGAGTTCCTCTTCCTTCTCTCCTGCGTGTAATCCTGGGGGGATTACCAAATCCATCTTGTATAGCCCCTTCCCCCTACCAGTGCCCCCCCCGGTGTTTGTCATCGGGGTTGGGTTTTCGTCGCTTGGCAACGACGTTGTAAAACAAGCCCCCCCCTCGGTGTTTGCCATCGGGGTTGGGTTTTCGTCGCTTGGCAACGACGTTGTAAAACAAGCCGCCCCCCCCCGGTGTTTGCCATCGGGGTTTGGGTTTTCGTCGCTTGGCAACGACGTTGTAAAACAAGCCCCCCACTCGGTGTTTGCCATCGGGATTGGGTTTTCGTCGCTTGGCAACGACGTTGTAAAACAAGCCAATTCACTTCGTGAACTCGACAACCAGGTTACCGTTTTTTTTTTTTTACCTCGTTTTTTTTTTTGGCGGTAACCATAATGGTGGTCGAGTAGATCATGTTGTGCGGGGTCGAGAACCCTCACTCCGCGCAACGGGGGATGATCGCACCACGTTGTGTTAAAATGGGCAAGCTTCCTCGAGGCAGTTACACAGTGCTTACAACTGTCTCTGGAAGTGAAAGCACCAGAAAATAAATTAAGTCATACGTAGCTGTCATCCGTACGCAAGGAAGTAAGCACAAGATGCCGAACACCCTTAGCAGGATGAAGCTCACCCTTCATGCGACTCGCCAAATACCTCACGGCGCTTCGCGCTTGGTGATGTGAGAGCCTGGTCCGGTGAGAACCCGGCGTGCTCCGTCCCGGCTTTGTAGGGATGCGAGGTCAATGGTCAAACGACTACGGCATGCACGACTATGAGTACACCCCCCCCCTCGGTGTTTGCCATCGGGATTGGGTTTTCGTCGCTTGGCAACGACATTGTAAAACAAGCCAATTCACTTCGTGAACTCGACAACCAGGTTACCGTTTTTTTTTTTTCTACCTCGTTTTTTTTTTTTGGCGGTAACCATAATGGTGGTCGAGTAGATCATGTTGTGCGGGGTCGAGAAACCTCACTCCGCGCAACGGGGGATGATCGTACCACGTTGTGTTAAAATGGTCAAGCTTCCTCGAGGCAGTTACACAGTGCTTACAACTGTCTCTGGAAGTGAAAGCACCAGAAAATAAATTAAGTCATACGTAGCTGTCATCCGTACGCAAGGAAGTAAGCACAAGATGCCGAACACCCTTAGCAGGATGCAGCTCACCCTTCATGCGACTCGCCAAATACCTCACGGCGCTTCGCGCTTGGTGATGTGAGAGCCTGGTCCGGTGAGAACCCGGCGTGCTCCGTCCCGGCTTTGTAGGGATGCGAGGTCAATGGTCAAACGACTACGGCATGCACGACTATGAGTACCTCCCCCCCCCCCCCCCCTACCAGTGCCTGTGGTAACAGGCGAAGAATCCTCAACGGCAATGGGTATATGGCACTCGCGCAGTGTCTTGAGGACTACTCGAACCATCCTGTTATGGAGGAAGGTTGAGGCGCCGGTCTTCGTGCAGACAAGGGAGTGGGCTCGGCTCAAGCGGTCCTTGCATGGTAACAATGCACCTGCACTACAAAGTTTGCCTGTGTCGCAGTCTGCTCGATCGTGACTCCCCAGTACACGACCGATTGACTCCCGATATAGATCAGGTATCATTCTTTCATCTGCTGACAACCCTTGCGTTGTCAACCACGACAAAACTCCCTTGCCTTTCGCTTCCTCCAAGCGGATCAATGCTCTCTTCTTTGACGTTTCCTCGCCTGCTACCTTCTGCAAGTCTGTCTCCACCATATGACGCACTGCTGCATGAAAGGTTTCGAAAGGAAAGCTTGGGCTCCAAAGACTTGGTAGTGTTGACCAAATTCATTTCGGCTGTAGGTATACGGTGGTTGATGTTCCTCGTCAGGGTTTCCATCTTCACTGGGTTTTCCCGCCTTCCCTGCTTCCAACAGGTAAACTCCTTTGAGGACGGGGGTTAAATAATCACTTGTGGCAAGTTTAGCCCATGACTGCCCAACAGCTTTTTCAAGCTTGTCTTTGGTGATGATCCCCTCTAGCTTCTTGGGCGAGTCAATCAGAGCCAATCCTGTCGGTAGCTGGGCAAGCCGGGGCAGACATTGCTCAACTGTGCATCCTGTCGATGCTTGCACTGACTTGGAGAACATCAGTGCTTGCCCTGCCACAAAATCCGATTCTCGAATGAGAACATTGCTCGAGATTCCTAGTCCTCCTTCACGCATGGGTAGGTGCACCCGTGCCCGAGCTGTCCCTTTGAAGAAATCTACCTCCTCGCTCTTCGTCGGGTGTGCCCGTACTTCTTTGTCCGTTGGTATTCTCATGCGATCGTCCATCTTGCCGAGGACGATCTTACTCATTGCCCACATCATCATGTTGTCATGTTTTCTTGCGGCACAGATAGTGATAGACGGTGCAATCGTCCTCAGCAGATTGAACAAACGTGGTACACCAGATAAACGCAGCAGTTGATAGCTGGCTTGAGGGTCGTCAAGCGTTACTAGGCGGAGTATCAATTCCGCCGGGTCACCACGGGCGAATTTGGAAACGAAATTCCTCTGGAACTCTTCTGTCCCTACTGGGATCCCGACTACTGGCATGCCACCTTCAGCAACTGACAGACCAATTTTCGTCAATTGTGGCTGTTCGTCGTTTGTCAAAGAGGACATGCAAATACCTTCCGGGAAAAGCGCGTTGGATTTCGGGAGATTGAGCTCAATCCCTTTTTGGGAGAGACGTTCCTGAATCCAATTCGTTACAGTGGATATGGCCTGCATGTTCCTAGCCAAACCTGGTGGAAGATGCGTTTGGGAGGTCGTCGACGTATCCGATGAGTTTGACTCCTGGCACTGGTGGCTTGTTGTTGAACTCTTTCATGATATCGAGGAGTCCTTGTACACAGAAGCCGAAGCCTCCCAAGTAACAACCTTGTCGAACTCCGCACTGTGAAAGAACAACCTCGATCGAACCATCTTCCATTTTGAACAGAAGTTTCGCCTTGGTTCGAGCGTAGATGTTCCCGAAGTACTTCACCAAGTGTGGCGTATGAGTGGCCACTGCTGGCAAGATGCAAGATCTGCGCAAACTGTTGTAAGCATTTTCCCATCAAAGGCGAGAATGGTGCTGCCTTGCTGGTGGCTGAGGGCTGCTGTGGGCTGCTGTGGAAGCCACTATCTCAACTCCTCCTGGCACACCACCTCCGAACTGGTTTGCTGCCTCGAAGATGTTGGCAATCCCTCCCTTGTATTGGCGGCAGAAGCTGCCGCTGATGATGCGACGCAAAACCCCTCCAACTGCAATAGGCCGTTTTTTCTCTCCCAGCGCTGAAAGGTTGGCACTGGTGTGGAGGTTCCAAAAGAAATCCGGAAGCTCGTCTCCGTAGTAGAAGACTTGAAAGCTGAAGTCCGCCAAGGTTTCAGTAAAAAAATCACTCATTCCACCAGCTTGGAGATACGAAAAACGAAGACCATCAGGCCCCGAGCACTCTGAGGGTTGGCTTTGTTTACCGTCTGCTTGATGAACTTGATTTCAAGTGGTTCATCAGCTTCGGCGACGGAGTCTATTTTGTGCGATCTCCCGCAGCTTTGATGCTGGAATCCCACGCAGTAGTAGCAATATTGTCAGGAGGATCTTCGTTAGGGTGTAGGTTGTGAAGATGCTCCAGCGTGTCGTTGTTGCGCGGTGAAGGTGCTGGGGAGATTAAGGCACTGGCAGCTTTCGTGATGCCTCCTCTTTCATGCGCAAGTCTTGTGGCTCTTCTTTGGCGATTGTCTTCAGTATCCGCATAATACTGAAGTCGACGATTCTTCTCGTACATCATGAGCCAGGCGATAGGTTCACTCAGATCACCATTTGCAAAGCGGTTAAATCGGGATACCCTGCTCATCCTTCCATCAGTCGATCCGTGCAATGCTGGGGTAAGATGAAGCAACTTTGTTGCTCGGACAAGTTGGAGTTGTCTTTCAACACGTGCTGCTTCATATCTTTCCGCTGCAAGAGGAGACAGATCTGAGGTACCTGACTTCTGCTGATCCATGAGTACAGCTCCAAATGCTTGCACGAAGAGGATGACGACATGTTGGAAGTGTTTGCAAAATACTTTCGCCAGTTAGTTGCGAATCGACGTGTTTGACTGTCGAAAAAATTGACGTTTCAAGAGTACCTTGTCGAACCTGATCCAGGGCACTGCTGAAGTCGTTGAGGTCCCACGATAATAGGAGTTGCCGCCTGTCGTCATCATCCTCTTGCGATGATTGCAACGTCCCAGAGAGAGATGGAGACGATGTAGGACGTGATTCGCAAAATGCTTGGTGCGTAGAGAGAAAATGTCGCCGCATGTGCCACATGCGGCGTAATCGGGTGCTTGGCTGCTCGAGCGTAAGGATCCAGGAGGAGACAAGCTGAGTAGTAGCTCCTTTCCTCGACCTTTATGCTGACGTTTGTGGTGAGTAGCCAGATTCCTCGCCGTCAGGTTCGTTGATCCTTCGCTGATGCAGAGGGGACATGAATACCGTACTTCCGTTGGGCATCGTGGCGCAGGTCCAGGTCCGGGTGATGGTGGTGACAAATCTTGATTCATGACACCACCCATCGCCGATGCGAGACTTGAGGCTCCAGTGCAAAGCGACTCCACGTCAGTCCATCAGTCTACCGCTGCTGCTGCTCCTACCTTCCACCACGCTACCGAGCGTGCGTGGTGGAAGTGGTGATCTCACACGAATTGGCCAAGGGCTGAAATGCATGCGTGTGTGTGCGTGTGTGTGCGTGTGTGTGCGTGCTGTGTGTGAAAGGTGTTGTGCGTTGTTGAGAACAAATAAATAGGGCGCGATGGCGAGAGAGAGGACCAGTTCATCGCAGCAAACATTGGTAGTGTACAGCACCGGCAGCTATGACAGAGTGGGTCTGTGAAGCATGCATGTGGCGTTCCGGTAGAGATCACATGGCAGTAATGTAGCCGACCATGTCTATCTTCTTGAGCTGACAGTTGCAAATCGCCAGAAACTTTACAACAGTACCTAAGCCAAGCCTGAGACGCCAATTGTGCGGCAAAATTACGGTGGAACTCGCACTAAAACACAACGCACCGACACGCACATCTTGTCTCGTGGGTTTTCCCTCGCAAACCCTACAATACAGGGGGCGACGAACACAGAAGATGACGGTTGCAGTGGCGGTGGATTCGGGGACACCTCGGACACACTGTTGCACACCCGCGAAAAGTGGAATGACCGACCCTCGTGGTCACCTTGTCGGTGGTTCACTCGCCAAATGAGGCTTTGCCAATGGTTGAACCGGTCTCATCATCTGTGCCGCCTGTGGAAGCTTCCATAGCTGGTGTAGTGGTGCAGCGGCAAAAGCAGCATACGTGGCAACAATCGGCAGCGGTGACAGTGGCGGGGGGGGGAGCTCCTGTGGTGGGCGAGGAGGTTGAGGATCAAAGGGGAGGGCAGCCATCAGAGCCGGTGGTAGAAAACACGTTGCCATCAACACCAGCGGCTGGTGAGGAGAGGAGGAGAGGTGAAAAGTAAAGCAGGCCCCTCCGTCAGCGCCTGCGGTAGACACAGTACAAGCAGGAGCAGCAGCAGCAGCAGCAGCAGCAGCGGCGGCGGCACCTGCCTCGCCCAATACCACTCTCGCCAGTGGCGGCGACAATACAAGCAGCACGAGCACGCCTACGGTGTGGAGCCGGTTACCGCCACCTCCTGTGCAGCAGCTGCTCGGTCTGTGGTGGGAGCGGAGGCAAGCGGTGGAGGGGGCGTCGAAAAGAAGATCGGCGACGGCGGCGGTGGTTCGCAGATTAAGCGTGATGGGACCTCCACTGGTAAGCCAAAAAGCAGGGTGTTTTTTTTTTTCTGTGTTGACCTAGCACGGAAATGTGGATGTGGCACTGAAGCATGTACGTTGCAGTACACGAATTGCATGTGCATGTACGGGTCCCACACGTATCCCTCGCCTATCCTCTCAACGCATCCCCCGGAGGTGTCGAGTTCATGTGTAATTCTTCTGATGTCCTTCTTAATTTTCTCCTCTCAAACGTCAGGTTCATTGGTCAACAAGCGGCGCCTTGGAGCCTTCAACATCACTAAGGATAAGTTTTGGTTTGCGTCTACACTTGAGCTGCAGCTGGCATCACTGGGCTTGTGCAAGGCATGCCGAGGCTGCCCGGCGCTGAGGGTGTGGGTCGAAGAAGAAACATCACCCACTTAACGGTTTGGGCGTCAACCATGCATCAAAGGGAACTCGAGCCACGTACCGCCGAAGTGGTGTGGCCACCCTCGCTGCAGCATCTAGAGTTCGGGTATGATTTCGACCAGCCCATCGCCAGAGTGGTGTGGTCACCCTCGCTGCGGATCTGTTCGTTCGACGCATTGTTCAACCAGCCTATCACCGGAGTTGTCTGGCCGTCTTCTCTGCGGCAGCTGTCGCTCAGGAGTTGCTTCGACTAGTCCATCGCCGGAGTTGTGTGGGCGGCCTCGTAGCAACTGCTTTCGTTCGGGGAATGGTTGAACCGGCCTATTTCCGAGGTCGCCTGGCCGGGCTCGCTGCAGCAGCTATCGTTCGGGCGCAATTTCGACCAGCTCTTTGTCGAAGTTGCGTGGCCAGACTCGCTGCTGCAGCTATCGTTCGGGATAGTTTCGACCACCCCATCGTCGGAAGTGCGTGGCCGGCGTCGCCGCAACAGTTATCATTCGGGTTTCATTTCAACCAGCCCATCGCCGTAGTTACCTGGTCGGCTTCGCTACAGCAGCTATCGTTCGAGGGCCGCTTCAGCCAACTCATCGTCAGAGTCGTGTGGCCGGCCTCTCTACAGCGGATATCGCTCGGGATATACTTCAAACAGTCAATCGTGTGTCCGGCCTCCTTGCAGCGGCTCTCGTTTGGGACTTGGTTCAACCAGCCCATCACCAGGGTTGCGTGGCCGGCGTCGCTGCAGTAGATATCGTTGGGGCGCAGAACCAATCAGCCCATCGGCGGCGGGATCAGATGACCGAGGTGGTTCAACTTTTGTACCGTTTTGAAACAGGGGTGGCAATTTGGGGGCCACCGCCTGCACCACGCGTTAAGCCTTTTTTCCGCATTCAGTAATCTGCCGGCTTGGAGCAAAAAAAAAGTGACGCTCGTCGACACATGTTGTTTCTGTGCATTCAGGGGCACCGGTCGTCACAGATGGTTGTCTGATGATGGTGCGCTTCGGGGGGTCTCGTCGCTGTCGATACAGGGAGGGTACCAGGCTCCTTTTTTCCGCGATTTTTGCTGGTCTTTTGATATTTTCTGCCTTTTAGTATGGGCTTTTCTCATTCTTGTTTTTGTCTTTCGGGCTGTCTCATCGCTGTAGAAACAGGGAGGGTGCCACGTTCCTTTTTATTGCGATTTCTGCTGAAGTATTTATATTTTCTGCCTTTTGTCTGGGCTTTTCTCATTCTTGTTTTTGTCTGATTTTCTAACCACACACGGAGGGTGTCTCCGGTCGGTTGGACCAGTGCGGATGCAGAGAGTATTGGGCAGAGATTGGGGCCATTTTCAAGGTGAAGACACCAACAACGCCCCAAATGACTCGTCGCGTTACAGTACGGATCCAACACCCAATTACGCCACCAAACGGTGATGGGGGAAAGCTATCGCCAAATGAAACTGCCTCGTGCCTCGACCAAAACCAAATCGCTCCCATTGTCGAGCTTGTCGCGCTCCTGCAAACCTCCTTGGCAACCGCCGTTGGTTGTACACCCTCTTTCCCCACGGAGATGCGGCTCTAAAAACCGAAGGCCTTCTTGACTACCAATTCGCGCTAAACAACACTACAGCGAGGTACGTCTGTGAACAATGGTCGCAGCCGTCCACCTCGCAGGTACCCCATGTTCTCCGAGGATGGCGATCTGGGCGCTGTTCAAATTCCAGCGAGCAAGGCAACGAAATTTCAGCGGAGCCGCGCGGAGCTTTTGACCATCGCCGAAACAGCAGGGGGGGCAGCAACCAATGGGTGGCGATGGCGCATTTCGGGGGGTGTGGTCGCCATGGGAATAAGTTGGGGCGCGCGGTACAGGCGGTTATGCTAGAATCAAAGTGCTATGCAAGAGCCTCAGATGGTACCATCCCCGAAGACCCTCCCTCCCCCTCCTTCTATCAGGCGGCGCCTATAGGGACATTTCATCGCGAAGGAACTGAGGGGGACACAGGAACGGTTGGCTGGTGATGGTGCATTCGTTTAGGGTTCAAACAGGGTCGTGAATCTGGCAACTTTGCGCGTCGCCCTACCAATGGAATATTTTGTCTCCGTTTGTTTATTGTTTTGACCGTCGTGCGCCAGAGGCCGGGTGTGGACACGACCAGTCCGCGGTTTGGAAAGGAATAAACTAACCGTCGTGTTGGGTTCCAGGCCCAGCGTATTCCGAGCCACAGCCACAGCTATCGCCCCCAAAGGCACTCCTCCCTCCTTCCTTCTATCCCTTCTTCCTTCTCTTCCTCGCGCCATCGCTCCCTGCCTTCATCCGGGCGATGGAACACAGACAGGGGATCGGGCGCCACACGGCGTCTGACAAATCGATGTATTCACCCGTCAGACTTGAATACAGAAAAAAAGTTCACCCTTCCACCAACTCCATACCTTTTCTTTGCGGCCTCGATCGATTGCAAATGTGTCGATACCAAAACCCCTTTTCTGCGAGACTCTGCAAAAAGGCGGTCGTGTTTCTGAGCAAATGGCGTTCGCGGCGTTAGCTTTGTGATGACTTTAAAAGGCGGGCACCAAAACGAAGGCGCTTGCCTCTCACCTTCCCTGCTCGTGTCCCCGCACGCCGCCCGAGTCGCTACCACTGCCGTGAGCATCACCAGCGGCGGCAGGTTTTGCGACAACATCTGTAGACGGACCTCCGGTTAATGTTACCGGTGTCAGCTCAGCGCCAGCACTGCAGATGGGGCAGGTACCTTCGTCAAAGTGACGTCTACCAATTCAGACTGCCGGTGCTCAGCATGCGCATAGACGACTGTAATGGAGGCGTCTAGTAAGCGCGCCATCTCATTATCTCGCCATTTATTTTGGTTTCTTTCGAATTGCTTCATTATTTCTTCGGGTTTCTAGGCTACGTGTTGGGGAGAGAGACGCACGAAACGCTCATCGTCTCTCCGGCCGCGTTAGCTCCATCTCTCTCCCCACAAATACTAGCCGGGGGACTACGACTGCAAACGCAGGAGTCCCAAAACTGACCAAGTCCTCAAATGGTACACACCATTCTACACCACCCGACTAGATACATACCGAATATTCCCGAACTTATGCCCCCACCTTCGAAAGAAAAGGGATGGGAGGGCGGAACTTTCTAAACTGCCGCCGCTACTGCGCTAGGCGGCTGCTGCTGTCCTTCTGTTGCTTCACGCGCTCTGTAGCTCTCACACGTTACCCGACTTTGCTACAACCCCTGCGTGGACTCGATCACGGAATGACACCCCCAGCTATAGACTAATAATTCCAAACACCGTGACCCTGGGTTTCCGATAGAAACTGAAGCCAAATTCTAATTCGACTGTTACAAAATGAACACCAGTTTATTCTATCTGCTCGACGAACAAACCTTCCTTTTATTTTGTTTTCTTTCGAATTGCTTCATTATTTCTTCGGTTTCTAGGCTACGTGTTGGGGAGAGAGACGCACGAAACGCTCATCGTCTCTCCGGCCGCGTTAGTTGCGCGAAGGCCGGCGTCAACTCTTACAAATCCATCTCTCTCCCCACAAATACTAGCCGGGGGACTACGACTGCAAACGCAGGAGTCCCAAAACTGAACAAGTCCTCCAATGGTACACACCATTCTACAACACCCACATCGAGGTCAGTTTCTGGACGACTACCGAATAAGTCAACTATGCGTTCCCCATACGGTCCCCTCCCCCGGCTGTCTCGATACTATCCTGCTGCCGTCTGTAAGTTTCCGTGACACTTGCCGCGAATCCTCTACATTGTTTCGCGCGTACGGCTTGTAGGCATCCGACCTCCATGTCCCTTGTCTCTGAATCACTCGTTCTGCGATGTCTCCGCCCGATGCAAGAGCCGTCGCGCCTCCAATTCGCAACGAGTGCAACGCGTACTCCTGGGGGTTACGCCCCGACTTCGCTACCACTTCTCTGACTGCACGGAGGGCAGCACTATACCTGAATACTCTCACTGCTCTTCCACTACGGTACGAAGCCGACGGTGCGGAGTCAGGCAACGTCGCATGACACGATAATAGCTCCACCACAAGAGCCACCGCGCCGCCGCGTGCTCTCACACCTGACTGCGGTCCGGTGACTTCGTCTCGCGTACGAACCCGTATGTTGCCTTTCTGCCCTTGATCGGCCTTGTGCCCTCTCAACCTCATTTCGACACGGTCTGCTCTGCGATAGTGACTACAGTCTAGTTGCGTCTCGCCGGCAAACAATGCTACATCCGCCCTCGTAAGACAGTGTGCCTCATGCACCCTGCCCGCGTCATTCGCGAACACCTCATCAGACCGTGTGATGAAGAGATAGGACAGGCACAGACACAGCCACATCACTCTGCCCCCTTCCCCCCAGTTCTGGCTTGCGCTTTCCCCGTCCAGCAGCATACGCCAAGACACAGGCAGGCGCATTTTTTCTAAACTGCCGCCGCTACGTTAGGCGGCTGCTGCTGTCCTTCCGTTGCTTCACGAGCTCTGCAGCTCTCACACGTTACCCGACTTTGCTACAGCCCCTGCGTGGACTCGATCACGGAATGACACCCCCAACTATAGACTAATAATTCCAAACACTGTGACCCTGGGTTTCCGATAGAAACTGAAGCCAAATTCTAATTCGACTGTTACAAAATGAACACCATTTATTCTATCTGCTCGGCGAACAACCCTTCCTTTTTTCTTTTGTGTGCGTCGGCGCACTGGCTGATTTACCCGTCGGTGATTTTCATTCCGTATAAAATCTTCGTTGTCTCTCCTCTCTTGATGCGCCCTGTTCTCCATAACCTTCAAGCTGCGTTTGTACGCTTCCTCGGCGGCGGCAATCTCCTTCAAAGAAATGGAGAAGAGCAAGGAGTTGGGAGATAATCCGTTCAGATCAATGCTCTTGTTTATGATCAATGTCGTTTTCTTCAGAGACACCTAGCAAAAACGGCAAATAATCATAAACACACCTGTCCCTCGGTGATGAAGCCCTTTCCCCTCGCCTCCCACCATGGGGACTTGGAAGCTTTTGTCGCGTTTCCCTCAGCTCCTCCACTGCGGCACCGTTGTTTCGGCCACCTGCGCACGCTCTCTGCTCCTGCTGCCCCTGAGTAGACGAGTTAGCGCTATTCTTCGCTGGTCACCAGCGCTCCCACCCCCGCTTGGCTCCGCTCCCACACCAACACGACCGGTTTCCTCGCGCTGACAGGCGATGGCGAGGAGGTTAAAGATAATGGATGGCAGCACCATCTCAACGCCTGCTGATCCTGCTGCTCCTGCTGCCGACACCGATATCGCGGCGTCTATCTCGCTTCCGCTCTCGCCGCTTTGTGGCTCCGCTGCTAGTGCCGATGCTGCATGCCTCCCTGCTTCTCCCTCTGCCTCCTGCTCCTCCTCACCCTCCGCTGCTGATGCTGATGCCATGCCGGGACCGAGGTCTTTAATGTGTGCTCCACATCTGCGCTAGTGTAGACAAAGGGGGTAGGGTGTGTGCCTTGTTTCTGTCAGGGGCACGAAAGAATGTACGTCAGTACGTATGAACGTCTGCCACCACTTGAAGAGACAATCCACACCCAGGAATTTGATTCTCACGTGGACATACTCCGTCGCATGCAACCCGCAACATATTAGACCATGGAATCTAAATCTACGCAGTTGGAGACCGCTAGTTTGGGAGACGCTCTACCGATCATGGCTCCGACAGCAGTCGTGGGGGATGTACCTACTCAAACGCACGTATGGCAAACGTTCCGCGGAGACATCGAGGCCGATGAGGCGCAGCCAACTGTTGCTGCCTTAGCGAGTTTAGGAGGCGCCGTGGCTCGGGAGGCGACGGTACACACGACCTTTTCGAACGGGACTCCGATGGTAGCAGTGGGCAATGCACCGGCTCAGCACAACGAACGTGTGGCAAAAGTTGTGAGAATAGACATACAGGCCGACGGGGCGCAGCCAAGTAAGTGGTGAATCTAGGACTGAGCGGGACGCCGCCAACTTGGTGGACGCTGTGGCTGTGGAGGTGACGGTACACACGACCTCCTCGAACGAGACTCCGACGACGGTAGTGGGGGGGGTATCGGCTCAGCCAAAAAATATGCGGGCTGACCTCGGGTCGCTTGCATCACTTCTTTGCGCTTGGGATAGGCGTGCTGGAGGTAATTTTCAGCGTCGAGAACGCTGTATCGGCGGGCGCCTTTACGCTTGAGAATGCTCAGGACTATGTCTTCTCGGCGTCGGCGACCATGGAGTCTGCTGGCCTGACTGTCATTCTTCTATTGGGCTTACTGTTTGCCGGCAGCAAAGAGCGGATGGAAGAATCACCCTCCTCTTATACGAGACAGGGACAACGGTACGAGGAAATTGGGTCACCCCTTGCAATTCTTGCGAACGGCATCCACGAAGTAGATTTCTGTTTGAAAACTGCAGGGATTTGGGGCACAAAGACGCAAACGGTTGCCGTGTGTGCGATATATGCATTCCTGCGGAAGGTGTCCCGGATGGCGTTTTACGCTTGTGTCTTGATATTGTTGACGATGCTTGTCACGTTCATTGTTGGAAAGAGAATTTACTTTCCTTCATATTCTGTTCTGCAACAATTTGTACTTACGACAGGAACGAAAGTCTTTACGTTCATGCTATTGCGACCTCTTGGTCTCGAAATCTCTGAGGTGATGTTGTTGATCCGTGGAGGAGAACCGTGGCGTACGATGATTCTCACTGTCTTGGACGTCGTTGTATCTTGCGTCTCAGTTGTTCCGTACAGTCTCAGAAGTTGGCCCTTTGTTTTTGAATTTTTCTTTTGCACATTGCCTCACTTGTATTGTTGCTGTTGTTTATTACGCTGTCCGGTTGACGGAATCGTATGATTTTACTGTGTTTTCCGGTGTGTTGGAATCGAGTGATGCGCCTTGCACCGTTGTTGCCAATGTGGAAACAGCTGCACTGACCGCGTAGACTTCAGAAAATACATGAAAGTACATGACGATACTTCGGACGGAGAGTTTTGTAGCCAAGAATCCCCGAAGACCAGTAACGTTGCCTTGCATGGGGGACAAACTTCGGGCAGAGAGAGAATACGAAAAACAAATGTCTGCTTATGATAAAAAACACAGAGCAGCAATGGCACGACACTGAGCGAACTAGTTCAATATTTGCGCGGTGCCCCCACCACACGAGCTTCCCGCTGTTTGAAGTGAGTGCTTCGGACAGTGGTTCAGACCCAAAGTGATGGGAAGCATAGATCGTGAAGAGTTCCGAAAACACATGCATAAGGACAACGAGACTTATGATGAAGAGCATATTGCGAACCAGCCAAACGTCATCGATCCCAGTTCCGATGAGGAATGGCCAACCCGGTTGTCATTTGAGGTCGTTGTCACAAAGAATACGAGACATTTGGCTATCACGGCTGGTGTGATGTTGCCTCTGTGCGCGAGATCACGTGGCCACAACACATACACGGGAGGCGTCCCCTGTCGGGTAAACACGTTTTCAATTTGCAGACAATAGTACTTGCACTAAAATGGCATCACGGCACAACACACCATGAATCGTTACGAAACAGACTAAAACCAATGTGGTGCTACAAACGAAACTCCCAGTGTCTCTCGACCATAGTCATTCCGTCTCCCCCTCGCTGCGCACATTCTCTCCAGAAACAGTACTTTGCCCGCGGGAAAACAAGGGGCTACCCTCTACCGAAAATTGCCTGTTGCCCTCAACTCGCGCACCTAAAACACAACGGCGTCGAAGCTGGTCGCAACGTACCAAAGCGCCACACCACCTTCCGTGGAAGGCCTTTCGAAGAGAAAAGTTACTTGGCGCGTGATGCGGCTGAGAAAAAAAGCCATTAGGACCTTACGTGCCCCGCCGGCGAAGCCTCGTCAACTGACCACACAGACCCTTTTATTTGCCTGTTTCATACTTACCTGGTAGGCTGTTTTAGACAGCTTAGGCGTTTGGGCAAAAAATCTCGACCCCTGGAGTACGCAAGCTAGATGGGGCGCGCTTTTCATTGGGTACATGTATCTCCTTGTTTTTCTGCTACCCCTGGCTCTTCACGCGGCGATGCTTGGATTCCGATACCCTCCACAAACACACGAACGAACGGGTGAGTGTGCACGCTCTGATCAAAGGCACATACATTCACCATGGACGTGTAACGCGTATCTTGAGGGGGGGGCATTATCTCTGTTGTTATCGATCTTGCCAGTGGCCGCCACACCGTTGTGTGCACGCACATTCACAACATAATCATAGCCAGAGGGACATTCTCGACAGCTAAGTTCAATACTCTCAATGGTCCTTTGTCTCCCCCCAACAAAAGAAAATGCAAGTTTAGGTAGCAGACACACACTTTACATGATATATTAACTGTTGCAGTTTGCCAGAGTAAATAGTTCTGGCAGCACGAGACCGCTCACCCGGTCAGAGTCGGCCCCTGCTACACTCGGTCAGAGTCAATCTCGACAACCATTTGTTCTCCCGGACGAGCAGCTTGGACACAAGCATGCCCTACGTTTCGTCCTGGTGTGCGTCTGCACACATCGAGATCAACTGCCGCTTAGACCCGCGAACAGATGGGGATCACATTAGTGTACCCCATCCAAGGAATCACGTGGACACCACAACCAACCTCTTCCACCAATTCAATGCATCTCTCACTCTTCTTGCCGACGGGGGTTTCATTGCCCTCCGAAAGGTGTTACTTCGTGCTATTGTACCGTGTGAGAACCAACGCTCGCAAGGCTCATCCATTCATTGCCCTCCGAAAGGTGTTACTTCGTGCTTTTGTACCGTGTGAGAACCAACGCTCGCAACGCTCATCCAAGGGCAATCACTGTCCTGACTGCCGAGAGCCAGGGATTGTAAATGTATATGTGGTAGGTATACTCCTAAAACGATATGGCAAAGCTGACTCCTTTTTCTTCCCTTCTTGTTTTGCAACTACTCTCCGTGAGGAACACGTACGTAGTGCGACGATTCATTCTGAGGCTGGATGACCAATCTCGCCAGGTGACCTACAATCCTACGCTCATCGCTCCCAAAACGGCACGCTCATTCGTATGTACCATATTATGGTATACAGAAGGAGCTCGCTGATTTCAGAGTGTGCCCTGGCCGTAGACGCACTCCAAGGAATCGGAGATCTTTCCGTTCAGTTGTGTATTATGTAATCGCGAGGTGAGCGCACTAGACTACAGTACTACTCCTGTCGCCGTCACGGTCTCATCTGCGTAACGCGACTGAGCGCGGAAACTGACCTTTCCCCTGCCCTTCCCACCCCCCTCTGCCTCCTACATATAGGTGTACTTCGTCTTCGAAGTACACCGCGAGCCAAGGCGCTCCTGTATCCCTGTTGTATGTCATACAAAAGTGGAATGCGAGCCAGACATTCGAGTGTTGGCGACGAAAATCCCCGTCACTAGGGGAACCCTTCAAAAACCTCACAGCTTTGCATACGATAACGTTATCGATGTACCCGACATGGACGTACCCGAAAATAACTAGAAGAAGCTACTGTAGACCCCTACAAACCACAGAAGAAGTCCTCATCGTGCTTTGCCAACAACACTCTGGGACCGTCTAAAATCTCTACAGATAGATGTGATACAAAATCGCAAAACAATCTGCCGTCCAACATGAGCTACCCCATGCGATGGAAGTTATAATATCCAAAAAATATCAAAAATGATTAAATGAACTAGCAATCGAGCGTGACAGGCGCACGCAAAGGCATGCAGAGGGGACACTAGAATCGCAATATGTTGCCTCTCTTAATACACCTGTCTATGTGTCGCTACGTGTTTTGTATTCATGTAGTTTCGTGGTTGCTGTTCTTGCACGCCGGATCTTCTAGTCGCACCCGGGTGAAGAATTAGTGTTGCTGTGCCTACCCCTGTCCGTTTCGACAGCGCTCACAGCGGACTGCGACAGCACTTGGAGCCCAGACATGGGTCCACGCGAAAGCTCCTGGGGCTGGCTTGTAACCACCGCACCCCCACCTCCCCCCGCCCGCCCGGAGAGAGTATTGGCAGCCGTCGACGCGCTGCTAGCGTTCGCCATGGGCGGCGGGGGGTATACCCACGAGAGTTGCTGCTGCTCTTGCTGCAGATCGCGCGGAACGGCGGTACCAGGAGGAGGGGGAGGAGGAGGAGCATCACCGATGGCGCCACCGCCAACGCCTCCGCCACCGCTCCCGTTCCCTCTGTTCGGGGGGCGGACCTTGGATGAATTCTTAGAGACTCGCGGTGGAAGCTGCTGTCGCGAGGACCCAGTGGGGGGAGTAACATCTGAAGTGTGTGTTGCAACTGCTGGTACTGTAGCTGCTGCAGCTGCAGCTGTAGGGCCTACGGGCGGCTGTGCTGGCTGTTGTGCCATCTGGTATCGGATCTGGGTACAAGAGCATGTAGAAGATACAACGTGCGTAGCATGTCGTCGTGGAACAAGCGTTAGGATAGCCTTGTTGGGGAGAACATTCCTGAGCACTCAACTTGGTGGTTATCAATGTACATATCAAGTCGCTGCGGTTTACGAACACTTCTTTTGATCAGAATTGGGGGTCCCAAAAGCACACTTGTTGGTGCCAACTGTGGACATTGCCCAAACTCAGTAATTTGGTTGCCAACAACTTCTCAAAGAAACAACGTCTTGCATAGGTGCCATAGTTATTAAACACGGGTGGATCAGAAGCAATTGCACTCACATGCTCACCTGGTTGGGCGCAGCAGGATATTGTTCTGCGAGGGGGGGCTGCTGGCACGGTTGCGAGTAAAGCTGGTGGCCCTGCCACTGTTGTTGCTGTTGCTGTTGCTGTTGCTGCTGCTGCTGCTGCTGGTGTTGTTGTTGCTGTTGCTGCTGCTGCTGCTGTTGTTGTTGTTGCTGCTGCTGCTGATATTGCTGCGGGTGTTGCTGTTGCTGCTGATCAGCAGAGAAACGCGGAGCCATGTAATTGCCGATTGGTGCTCCATACATGTATGGGTCTTGGCCAACTGGACCCATGCTGCCACCTCCGACGCCTCCACCCCCTCCCCACTGCCCAAATCCACCGCCGCTACCACCACCACCGTGAGTGGCGGGGCCAGGGGTAGCCACGGGCAGAAAGGAAGCCGGGTTGCCACTGGTACCACCGCCACCGCCACCGCCACCGTAGTTGAAAACGCGGCCACCGCCACCACCACCACCACCGGGGTTACCGCCATTCTGAAGGTGCATCAGGAGATTGTTTTGAACCGGTCCACCTCCCTGCTGGGGGTGGTTGCCGCTGGTTGTCCCCATCAGCATCGATACAATGGTGTCGAGCTTGCCGTTCGCTTCTCGCAAGTCCTCGATCAACGTGTCCACGTCCGCCCTTAGTGTGGTCAGAATGTCTGACTTTTGCGAATCGGCTGGAGAAGGTTGCAAACACGAGAATAGCAGTGCACAGTTATGGGGAGGGACTTGCTTGAGAGGTATATTCACAATGTGCCTGGGAACGAACAAACCCGTTCAGTTGTCGGAACGACCAGGGGTCGGGGTCGGGTGCATGCCATGACAACGAGCAAGCAGGGAGGCCGGCCGCGACACAAGATTTGAAAATCAAATTGTTACCATGTTGTGTTGTGTTTTCGTTCTATTTATTATGGCGACAGTCTCCCCATTTTTCGTGGTGAGACGTGTACTACACTGTTCAGCATATGTAGAGTGCTACACTTTTCAGTGTTTTTTTTCGTACAACTACAAACATCCAGGGTCACCCAGTAGGGGGTATCACCAGGGCTTTTTTCTTCTTTTTATTTATTTTCATGCCCCACCTTCCTCCTGCGGTGCGTGCTAAATTTTATATTTATCACGATAGGGTCCAGCCGTCCCTTTCCCTCGTCAACGGTGCTAACGTCGAAGTTTGGTACTCACGAGAGCTTTTTAGCTATATTTCGCTTTCACCCGCAAATTTGTAAATTTTTCACCCCATGGGGTTCGAACTCACGACCTCTGCGACTAGCGGTTTACGAGGATGCCACTAGACCACCGGGGCGACCAGCTCCTGTTGGGCGATTCCCCGACGTGCGTTTCGACACATCATCATTCGCTGCGCTCAACTTCGTCGTCTTTTAGGTCAGTAGCTCCCGTTTGCAACACAGAGGGTAACTGAAGAGAAGGGGGGAAAGGGGTGCTTTCTGTCGAAAGGAAAACCCGGGGGCAAACTGGGGAAGTGGGGGGAATGCTCGGCTCGAACGATAATTATAGGCCAGGGCAACAGCGCGTGAGTTCGGTTCTTTAGCGAGGTAAAGCCATTGGCCGTTGAGGTCATTTAACCCATAGTGTAGCGGTGATTGCTTGCAACCACCGTGTTGTCCCCCCATGGGCAACCGATTTAATCACCGACCACCCAAACTCTGCATCGCGGTGTTTACTAAGGAGGGGACAGGTATAACCTCTCCCGATAACACACTTGAGAACTTCACACAGGAAGTCAAACGAAGTGAGGCCTCGCCCCAGAGGTGACCACGCAATTGAGGCGATTCCGCATTAAATGTTCGTCCCCGCACATATGCATAACGTGGGTTGCGTTAAGGTACAACACGCCCCGGACTCATTTTCAAAGCCTCATCACTCCACGACGAAGAGGATGCCGAAATCAACTGGTGCGTTTTCGGAAAGCTCTCGACGAAATGGTTCTACTGTAACGCCACCATTTTCGGCAACGCCACTGCCTTTCCTGCCGACTAATCGAGCTCTGAAAATCGGTCCAAGGGGTGTGATATCTTACGCAACCTACGGTAGTGAAGATGGCACGCTCGCTGGGAAGTACCTCGTTTGCGCTTCAAGCGACCGCCGTCCTTCTGCCGTTTTATGCCCACGAGGAGATCCCTCCGGCCCCGGCGAAACTGCGGGTGCCTGAACTCCTCCCAGGAATCCGATTCTCTCGCCCCGGTCGACCCCGCGCCCGCCTCGCCCTGTGAATCGGCCGCAGAAGACCTCGAGCGTGTCGACGCTCCTCCCTTGACCTTCTTGAAGCCTAGGTGAAGAAAACAGCCACGAAAGCAGAGAAGTAGAGGTTTAGTGCCTGCCTAGACAGTACTGTGGGCCGATTTCAACTTTGCTGCCACAGCCTCGTGGAGCGTTCTTGCTCGAGGGGACCCATACTCGCCGCGGGTGCCGCATTGGAGTCTGCCTTTATTTACGTAGGTTTTCGGCCGAAATCAGGGAGTAGACTCACGAAACAACCGGCACCGCACCCAGACACCAGTCCAAGCCAAGTTTTTGCCTGGGAAGCGCCAACTACTACCACTGCTACTGCTACCTCGTACTGTACTGCACACATGTTCGGTATCGACGTTGCGAATATACTGTACGAAATGTCACGCACAACAACACCGCGACAAAAACATCATCCTGTACCAGATATCCTCTACCAGAGAATTCACACGCAAGAATAGCAGGCCGATAGCGCGCGGGTACTCACCGTAGAAGTTGAGCTGGCGTACGAAGGAGAGGAATTTCTTGTGGTTGTAGTATGACGGCAGGAGCCCCTCGAACACCAAAACCTGCCAATGTTTAGACGAGAGGAGGACAAACAGGAAGAAGAGAGGAGGAGAGAGGTGGACAGAACAAGAGAGCAGGAAGGAGCGTGGAGAAACCGACGTCAGTAACTGAATCGTCATCGGAAAACGTGCAGCGCATGCACACACGTTTTTGGTGGCGCACGAGTCTACCCTGCACACATTCGCGGATCATGAATGGGGCATGCAGACGAACAACCCAACATACTCCAACATTCTGCACTCTCCTTGCTGCTGCTAACTGCTGCCGTGAGTGTCCCCGGCTGATCAAATACACACATACGAAATCATTTAATCTCCACTAAATGCACCCACTCTGCTACTCTGGGCACACCTACTGCAAGCGTCTGCGCCAAATCGTCGTCGTGGTTGTCGAAATGCTCAGGGCAGGTTCTATGAGGAAGAGAGACAGAGAGCGCGCATTTTTCTTCTTGTTTTTTTCAGACTCCGCCAGAAAAATCGTCGAACATAAGGCAACCTGCTTAAAGCTACATAGCCGGGGTCGTACGTGGCCGCCCAGGCCACCTCTAGCAAGGGTGAGGGGGTAGTTGAAGAAAACAACGTCCCGGGGAGGGGAGTTCCTGTCTCAGCACCGAGTCGGCAACAACCACTGCTGCTCTGACAATACAGACGTAAAAGTGCACCTTTCGACAAGTACCGAAATAAACAGGGAGTCAACTGCCGCAGATAAAAAACACGGACAAACAATTTTGCGAAATTTCAATTCCGGTACACGTTACGGTCCCAAAAAAAGTTGCGCCTGCATGATGATAAGTCGTCATCGGCGTGAGGTCACCCGTTGATACTGTCACACAGATAGGTACAAGTCTTCGTTGTCTTCATGGACCATCCAGACACCCTTCAATTCTTCTATTTCTCCTCAGCTCGGTGTGAAACTCGTAAAATCGTCACACACTTGCTGTTGTATTTAAATCATCATGATCATCAGTTGTGGAAGCACGGAAGGACATGTTCGCTAGGGTATACACCCGTACCGGGGTCGATTGGAGCATGTTACCCAACTGTACTTCTTCCAGGGTAGATTTTTGAACGTGTTACCCAAATCGTTTCGTTTTCCGGGACCGCCAATGTCACTGAAAGCATACCTTATCCGGGCTGTTTTGGAGGTATTACTCAAACGTGACCGTACATTTTACCAAAACTCTACGTTTATCCGGGCGATAGTATGCTAATCCCCGGTATTGGGTACACGAGGTGTGTGCGCTTGGGTGTATACCCTGCCTACCCAACACGCTCCTTGGCGTTTTCCTGTGCTCTTCCGTTTTCTGATACAATGACCTTCCGCCCGTGCATAAGAAGCAACGGAGGCTACAAGCACTGGCGGACAGTCAGGTGGAGCCGGCAGGGAAGACACGCAATGTTTTTGGGTCGAGGCTCGATTTTTTGTTTCGAAGCCACCTTTGAGCACAGGTTGTTAAAAAAAACTTCAATGCACACACGGGTGCGCAACGAAGAGATGCACTATTTAGTCCGGCGCGTGCCCGCGCCCGAGTTGGTTGGCCCCGCCTAAACAAATCTGCACAAGGACTATCCTAAAATCCTTCCCACGGATCTGGGGTTTATCCCATAAACACGAACCTAGCTGTCACGTGTGGATTTGGAATTGGGGTTCAGTTAAGGGTAGGCAATAGAGTTAAACCGTTTTTATGCCCCGGCCACTGGATACATAACAATAAAAAAAAGAAGCGAATACAAATCATACAGGGACTTGTGTTCAATCACAGTGGTAGCGGGCTCTGCGGGTCCGCGGATGATGCCAGGAAAATCTCGCACACCATGACGCACAGCAGTGAGGCCGTATACCTCTACCAGCTGTACCCCTACCGCACGGCCAGTAAAAGGGGCATGTTTTATCGTTTTACAAGGTCTCCCTTCGGGACGTGGGTGTCTACCCTCCCTCACGTGACGCAAGACCAACACGCGAATTGCCCGAAGAGGGACTGTGTGTATTACAACGCTTGGATTTCCGCACAAAACATCGCGCACGTTGTTGTTCTACATTGGGACCAGCTCGAGCGGACAATATTTTGGCAGCGAAAACTCAGACTTCCATGATGTCTTTGATTGATGATGGCAGATTCCGATGAGCACCGAATTTGAAGCCGAAGCAACACCACAAAAGGGACATGTTCAACACTGCGGCTGGATGCATGCTCTCAGACTTGTCTACACTTGGCCCGCTGTGAAGTGTAGTAAACGTAGGTACTGCTGTTGGACAATGCGATGACACGAAGAGTCACAGCCATGAATCATCGACTGAATGAATGAATGAACGAATGAAAGTGGAGAATGAAGCAAGAAGAGGCAAATATTTCAAACCGTCGTATTTGATAGGTTTGATAGGTTTCAGAATTGGTTCGCCAGGATTTGTCAGCGCGGAACGCGTCCGCGGGGTTTTGAGCCAGTTTTCGCAACTTTGGCCGTCAACCACACGCGCCACGGAGGCCTCTACCGAGCTCCGGGCACGGGCGTTAATGTACCGACGAGCCTCCTGCGTGCCCCTAAGAAGGAACTGCGATAAAAGATTCGCTGCCGCGAGAGAAAGATACGCGCCGAAGCATGAAAAGGGACCAAATCTTATATGTACATATCTGCCCTCACATGTTGTGGTTGACAGCTATTTTGTCGCTTTTCATATGCTACTTTCTCATCAGACACCCTCTTAACTGAATATCTCTGTTGTGGCTTTCATCGAGGGCGCCTACGCGGTACGTGTTTCGGTTTGGAGGTCGGTAACCGAGCCGGGAAATTCCTGAAATATGTGTGCAAATACAAGCATGGTGCTACATGGTTCCATCGTTTGCATATTGATTATACTGGCTTTTAGACAAGGCAGAACATGGAGACGCTGAGTCGATCGATGGTCAGAACGAAAAAATGGTGTACACATCAATAGTAGGTGAGTTGCATACACTGAAATAATGAATTAATCCCTCGCCCCAAAGATACAACAGCAGTTACCGCGAGTAGCGAATGGTGCGTGCCGCCCGTCGTAAACGTGGGCCAGTTCTATACAATGCACTAGACCCCGGTGATACGCCGACCAAAAATGGCCTGATTCGCACTCATGGAGGGGCTACTGCTGCAACCGCCGACTGAAAGGCGCAGGGATAAGTGTTTACGAGTTCCAGAATGAGCACATTTTTCTGCTTTTTGCACGGGGTGTTTTCGGTCCGTAAAGCATCCTAGAGGATGGCTATTTGCGTCCACCTGTGGGTGCATGATTCTTTTGGCTGGTCGTGATTACTGAGAAGTAGAGTTTAGGTGTCTTCGCGCATGATACTCCCGATGCGCATTCGAAAAATCGGGACCGGACTCATACGTAGGGCGTGCTTTTTCTCTTATTTTACCCTTTTGGGCTGTACAGGCGTTCTGACTTACTCGGAGTATCATTATTGATCATTTGCAAATGCTGGTCTAGTGGCAAGCGTGGAAGAAGCAGACCTCTGTAGCCCTTCACGCCGGGTGTTGGGAAGTTCATAGTTATACAAGGTGGTTTGGCGGCTTTCGCCGCCCCGCTCAATAGATCGATTCCAACATACGCGATCAGTGGTACTCAACATTCGTGGCAGAAAAAAATCTTGAAAAATTGAATAAAAATGGATCGGTGCAGAAGAAACAAGGCGTAATCGATTCGTGCCATTTACCACACACAGCAAATTAACTATAATATGAATACAAGATGAACGGAGAGTGGTAGTGCTGGCGGCTTTCGCATGGTTCATCCTGTGTAAACTGAACAGATATCCGTACGTTACACAGCAGCAAGCTGTAGCGCGGCACACAGAGTTCAAATGTACATACAACGTACGTGCGGAGTGCGGAGTTGAAATATTATTGCTCGGCCACATATATATGGGCTGGTGTGTCAAACGAATTACTTGAGCCACACAACTGGGATGAGTGGCCCCCGCGAGAGAAAAAAAGCCGAGCAACACATACCGACCAAATCGTTGGAGCTGTATGCTGGTGTCATCAGCAGCTAGAAGCGGCAAGGGAGACTGCGGAGAGTGCGGAGAGTGCGGAGAGCCAGAAGAAGTGCCGCTCATCATGTGCAAAAATGAAAAATATGCGCTGGCAGTATGTCGCTCTGTTGTAGTGACGCTCGAGATGGAAGATGAATGAGCGGGCCCGCCGAGAGTGGTCTGAATCATGAACTGCGCGAGATCGATTGGGGCGTCCGCTGACCTATTCGTCCGATTTTCACGAGCAGGCGAGACAGAACCACCAGTGAAGTATTGGTATGTGAGAACCGATGCGGAACGATGGACGGAAGATATCAGAAAGCTCCGAAGATCCTGGATAAGATGAGAGATGGACATAAATGAAGAGTATGCACACGACATGTGAGAGCTGAGACACAGGCTGGTGTATGAAAGGGAGGAGAGAGACTGACTGGCATGCAATGAGAATGTATCGAGAGCAGAGGAAAAGGGCGAAAGGTCCCGCGAGCGAGCGACGCAGAGTGAGAAGACACAGATGAAGGGAGAGCGGGGGAGGAATGGCAACAAAGCGGAATGTTTACATAAATGTGCAACGTACCGACAACGCGACATTAGAGCACCGAGAGACAGACTGGTGGTGTGTGAAAGCAGAGAGAGAATGAGAGAGAGAGGGAGACTGGCACATAACTCGACGCGTCGTGGATGGGGAGCAAAGGAACGTGGCGACCGGTATGCGACCGAGCCAGACGCCAACGAGGCAGACGCAGACCGAGAAGACATACTCATACAATTGTAGAGGAATCGCCCGAAAGACCTCGGAGATCCCGGAGAGACGGGAATGCGGCTCTGTGAGCGGCCGAGAGCGCCGAAATGGAGCCCCTTACTTGTTTGCGTTTAGAGGGAGGTGTTTGTGCTGAGAAGATGTTCTTCGACATGATGAGTGGAAAACGTGAATGAAGGCGTGTGGGGAGGAGCCGAGAGGAGCGAGAGAGCAGGAGCCGTCTTGCCTGCGTTTCAACCCGAAGGAAACCCGTGCACAACGGGTCCATAGACGGCTTACATCGCGCAGCAGGTGACTGACTGATAGATTGACAGGTATGTCAATTATCGGAGCCGAGAGAAGCCCCGTCCCCTAGGGTTGAAAGTTGAACGTACATAAACGTCGAGAGCCCGACGTGGAGAGCCCGACGCGCGAAAGAAAGAGAAAGATGAACCCCTGTGCGAACCGCGTGAGTTCAGTTAAAAACTGTCATGAGCACAGGAAAGAAAGAGTGGAAACGTTCCTCGAGCCAGTAAAAAGCGGAATGGGAAAAAATGGAGCCGAAAAAGCGGGGAAACAAATGGAGGCCTGTCAGCGGCCGAGAGAAAATTCTGCTTTTCAGAGAGCCAAGCCTTTAAACAACATGAAACAGAGATATCTTTATTTTTTGCGACGACCGCGCTAACCAGCTGGCCACTGGAAATACAGTGCCAGCGGGAAAAACCCACGTCTCGGGAAGCGGGCCAAAAACCGAAAAAAGCGTAATACGCTAAATGAGAATGCCAAATTCATCTGTTGCATTCTCCTGCGTGTCAATCTTGGTCCGGGGGGGGGGGGTCGGGGTGCTCCAATATTTCCACATGGAGGGTCCTTGAGAAGCGATATACATGTCCGGACGTGTTGCCCCCCCCCCCACC
>FN649742.1:2350210-2363171 GCA_000310025.1 Ectocarpus siliculosus
TTTCCGGGTTTTTTTCCCAGAATTTTTGGGTAATTGGAAAGGCCCTTAGGGGTTTTGGGCTTTTTGTGTTTATTCCCTGGGGTAGAAAGGCCAGCGGGGTAGGATTAAATTAATTTTTGGTTTTTTTTATTCCCATGGAGAAACCCTTGTGTAACTCCCTGGGGGTGGGGGGGGGGTAATTCCCCCCTTGGGTTGGGGGTTTCCTGGACAAAAGTCATATTTGGTTGGTTCTAAAAATTTTTATTTCGAAGAGCCAGGCGCCGGGGGGGGCTCCCCCCCCCCCCCCCCGCGCCTTGGTTTGCTCCGCCGCTCTCCGTGTAGGGTGGATACGAAAGTTAATGAGGGACGTAAAACCCATACCAAAGTGGGAAGCTCTTGATTGAGTTGGTCAGGATGTGAATTATTCATTTCCAGCAGAAGAAGTGGACCTAATTTCCTGCAGAAATGGAGCTAACAGTATGAGTAGATGGAGCTAACAGCATGAGTAGGGGGCGGGGCTCGACTTTCGGAGTTGAGGCTACCGCTTGCTTGCGCTTGAGAGGCGAGGCCTTTGAGAGTTCATGCTACTTGGTGGTTGGTTTTGGTCGTCCGCATGTATGTATGTGCCTGGAGTACTTCCTGTACATGCTCGTTCCATGATTTTGGAAAATCCCAAATAAGTTGAGTGAAATGATGAGTGCACACAAACAGCGTAGTAGCGCTAATCTTACCGAACATTGAGTGTAACGATGAGTTTAATTACTCATGATTTGTACTTCGCATTTGGTGCGAGTCTCACCAAAAAATGAGTGAATTGATGAGCGAAATGTCACACACACAAAACAACACAATAATTTTTCTCACCGAAAATTGGTGTCATGATGAGTATGACGCCCTTTTCACAAAAACACCGATGGAACAATGAAGGAACAGAAAGGTCTAGGATGGTACTTCGTATGTATCCGCACGTGCAAGAATCAAATATTTCGCTCAAAAAATCGAAACTGCACCAACTTGACAGCATTGATTGATTGGTGATGGGTGCACAAAGCTCTCAGGCATAAAAAACACCCACTCATTCGTATTAATCGCCCTGCGCGTCGGAGATAGATACGAGGATGGGTGTGGGTGGAATAAACACAACGCACAGCACCAGGGAGTGCCTGTGCGTACAGGCTGGATGGAAGACACGCGCCACAAGATCAAAGCTCAGCGGAATACCGCAGTGTCTCGTCCAATCAGAGTCGCGGATTGTCGTCGTGACAGAACAGCAGCACAAATGCAGGTGCGAACGACTCCGTAGCTAGCCGTTCACGGCGGGACCTGAGCCCGCGACGCCGGGGTCCGGCGGCGGCGGGCTGGGCGGGCCCGTGAACTTTTTCATCTCTATATTGGAGTAGGGCTAATTCCCCCGTTGCGCTGTTAGGCGTCGAGCTGGAGCTTGCGTGAATTATACATACACCTTAAATTTTATATATGATGGCGAAACGGAACCTAGGCCCAAGGGGTTAGGCTGTTTCTTTACATATCGTTTTTTCTCAGTGCAAAAAAAAAACTGATTCCGGAAGAAAACGGTTCTTAGGCCGAGTCTTACGTCGTGATTATTTCGGAGATTTGTTTTTTCTCTCGGTCAAGGGGGGGTGGTCTGCAAGGGAAAATTATCTGGATCCAAACGACATTCTTACGGTTCCTCGAGACAGACTTTTTTCTCAGGGGAAAAAAAGGGCCGATTCAAGTCTTCGTGGGTCACAACATGCTTCAGTTCACGGTTTTGGCTCGTGTGCGACCAACAAGACACCGAGTGCCCTGTTTTTGGGTTGCCTCCAGAGGACATGTGTATAATCGCACGCCAGTGGCTGCAGTTTGTGGGTGCCGTCGGCCAAAGGCCTCTCTTTGGCATGCGTTGTGGACTGATCACGCTCGGAGCAACCAGAAAAAAAAGGCAACGTCCAAAAAGTCAACATCGTAACATACGTCGGTTCACGTTTACATGCCGAGTGCAATCAAAACTGGACAATACGCTCTGCTTCTGGGACGCGAGCAGAGCGTATGTGTATGGTCACACGCCGTTGGCTGTAGTTTGTGGATGTCATTGGCCGAAAGCCTCCCTCTGGCATGCGTTTTTGACTGGTAGCGGGTGACACGCGGAGCAAACACGCGGCGGAACAAGAAAAAAAAGTCAACACCGCAACACACTTCGGTTCACGTTTACAGGCCGTGTGCAATCAAAACTGGACAATACGATCTGTTTCTGGGACGCGAGCAGAGGGTATGTATGATCACACGCCACTGGCTGCAGTTTGTGAATGTCGACGGCGTAAAGCCTCTCTTTGGCGTGCGTGTTGACTGGTCACACATGCAGCAGGCACAAAAATGGCTCTTCTCGGCCCAAAAGCAAGAACGTCAGCAGAGCAATGTGGCAGGGTTGACATTAGTTTTCGGCTCGTGTGCGGCCGACACGATGCAGAACGCCCTGAAGTGTAGATACGTGCAGAGGGTTTGTGCATGACCTCATGATACTGGCCTCTGTTTGGCCAGCAGATGGTATAGTTCCTTGTTCTGGCACGATCGGGGTGGGACCAGGGGGTGACCCCCCCCAATTCCAAACTGGAAAATATCAGCCGATCCAGTTTGGAAAATGGGCCTATTTTGCTATTTTCCAACTCGGCAGCTGGGATCCTAGGAAATATTCGGCGATTTGGAATTTGGGCGTTTGGAATAGGCCATTTTCCTCGGGAGTAAGACGCTCAAACAATTTTTTGGGCTGAGAAAAGGACCCCCCCCAAAAAAAAATCCCGAAATAATCACGACGTACGACTCGGCCTTATAAGAGGTTCAGAAATTACACATTTCTGGCGGAACATTTTTATATCACGTTTAGGTCTTCATGAAGAAATCAAATCGCGATTAATAGATAAATATAAGACTAAAAGAGTTGGATCTGCCCAAATCCGAAGTGAAATGGTATTTGACTCTTACTTAGGCCATTTCTTACGGTTATCGTTTTTGGGCTGTCTTTTTCTTTGTTCCTTCTCAAAAAAAGACGACTGGCCACAGAACCCCTTCTTACGGTGTCTAAAAGGCCGACAATAAATGACAACCCGTTTTGGACAGCCCTTCCTGTCTTTTCTGCGGCAGTTTTGGATAAGTCGGGGCTGTCAAAAAAAATATATATTTTTTTGGCCACACCCACATGACTCTTACCTACAAACTTGAATCTCGCCACGGTTCATCCCCGCAAACCCTAACGGTGGTCACACGAGTTGTGCCATGTGGCTGGTACAGAGTCGGTAGCACCGGCGGTAGCCGTTGTTTTTTCATTCGGCTGGACCAGGTGGACGACTCGATATGTGCGGCAAATAAGCGGCAAACAAGCCGAGGGAGCCTGGACGCAGCAGCGGTGGGTCATTTTTCGTGTACTGTCAACATTGCGAACCCAACTTCTGGGCGTCATATAGCCTCCTGGTCTGTATCAGCCATCATACAAGACGAACCATACGCACAGCTCGTGGCGCATACCTTTGTCATCGCTGTTGGTTGAGTGGGTGGCGAGCAAGTACCGGTAAACCAAAGTTGTGCGACACGGGCGAGAGAGCACAAAAAACTGCTTGAAGATGATGCGGCGGGTCATTTTTCCCGCTTGTCCGTTACTCTTGCGCTCACAATCTCCGAGCGCTCTATAGCCTCCTGGTCTGGATTAGCCACCACGCAAGACGGAGCATACACACAGCTCGTGGGGCATACCTTTGTCATCGCTGTTGCTTTACTGAGTGGCGAGGGAGTACTGGTACACCAAAGTTGCGACACGGGCAAGAGAGCAAACAAACTAGTTGCTGGAGCGGTGGGCATTATTTCAGCGTGCTGTTGACTCTCGCCACCTCAGTTTCCGTGCCTCCTATCGCCCCGTGGTCTCTATCAGCCGCCACACAAGACGGATCATACCCACAGCTCGCGAGGGATAGCTTTACAGTTGCTGCTGCTTCACTCTGTGCGGGAATATCACCGAAGAACCAAAGCGGTGGAAGGGGTATGTACATATGTGACAACGGCCGTTCGTTGCAAGGTCTCTTTTTTTCTGTACATGACTCGGAAGAGATAAAAGATCGACCAGCACCATAAGAAGGGGGCCATCTTTTTTGTAGATCCCTTTTTGGGTCGTCTCTTTGGCGGGAAAAAATATCTTTAAAAAAAGACACCGCAAGGAATGGCCAAGGCCAGTTGTCATGGAAAAAGTTCCCAGATGGGAATCCGGAGGACCGTGAGAAAATGCTCCACCCCCCCTAAAAGCAGGAGGTATGTATGCGTACTGGATAGCAAGCAGAGAGCACCAAAGCGCTTTGTCAGTTCGTCCTCGCCGCACAGACCCCTGTTTGTCATCTAACCAATAAGGATGTACACCACTACCGTGAGCTTCTCGGAGCCAAGTTTGGGCAGCTATAGTGCAGTGTGCGTATGCCTTAGATACGAGTGCAAACTCACCACTTCCAGTTTCGAATTTCAAGCAATTCCAGCTGGGAATTCAGGAGGAATTCCAACCAGGATCGTCCAGCAATTCCAAATTGGAATTCCTATTTTTACACAGCATGATGAACGCACACTGCACCCCAGCTCCCCAAACTTGGCTCGAAGAGGATCACAGCAATGCACTGCGCGGTCTCGAAGGTTTGGATGCCAACGGGTCTCTGTGAGGCGAGTACTGAGTGCCAAAAAAAAACGCTTTTTGTGTGCTTTTCCAACGAAGTACGCAGAACTCCTGCGGCCTCATGTGGGTTTAGATGTAAAAGGCGTAAAATCAGGATTCCAAATCGGAAAATTTTCCTCAACAATTGGATTACACCCTCGCGCAGAAATTTGGCAACGCACGAACGTGTGCGTTGGAGCGTGTCTGTCTGTGGTTCGTCGCTGATGTATAGCATTTTACGCCCTGCTTGCTTCCTTGTTGATCTTTGGTTGGCGGGCGTGGGGCGTGGTTAGATGCGTCATGGTTGTGGCAATTGCTTTTGAAATAAAATGTCCGGCTTTGATGAAAATGTCAAAGAGTGTGAAACACTTGGGTCCGGCCGGGGCCTTGTGTATTTCAAAGTCAGGAGATTAAGCTGTAGGAACCAAAATTAAGAGGTTCGTTTTATTTTCGCCCGACCTGATCATGGTCTTTCGACCATCGTTACAATGGTAATCATAGGGTGAACCAAAGCCTGTTAGATCTGGGGTCCACCACCTTTGAGTTGTGATGCTGTGACACTTCGCCAACTTGTATGCATGTATTTCTTTCGGACAATCAACCCATTATTTCCTAAAAAAAAAGCATGCAAGCATCTTTTTATTTTCTCGTTTGGTGGGCGCCAACTCTGAACTTCGAAGGAATATGTACACTACACAGCAGTACCGTAGTTCGGACATCCTTGCGTGTGCATCATCTTACAGCAGTATCATACGATCCAACGCCTCTTGGACAAACAGATTGCTGGCTCAACTGGCAAGTGCTGGTGGTATAATAAAACCTCGACGGAAGCCCCTCGGTCGGCGAGTGATTGTGATCACGAAAGATCCCGCCGACAGCGTTTGCGCAATTAATTGCTGTCGTGTGTACTACGGTACAGAGTAAGAGGGCGTGGCGAAGAACGGGCGAAAAAAAAGAGCGCACATCTATGCTACAGAGTACATTTTGGTACAAATCTACAGCAGAGATGTTTTTTTGCCTGCCAGCAAGACTACTATAGATTGTGGATCCGTGGATCCGTGTGTGGGTGTGGTGTGTACGTGTACAGCAGTCGTACGCGTTGTGTATCTGTTTTTTCAAATCCAAGCACGTACCGAAGTGGTCTCGTTCTCGATGCCAGCTGACAGCTGGATTAGTTACCACGTAAATGGTACATACCGTACGAGTCGGAGAGTTGGCACCGGGTGCGATCGTGTTACTAAATGTTTTTTCCTCAGCTTTTTTATCGCACCCCGGTGCCATCTCTCCTACCCCGGTCGGTGCGGAAATGCAATTAAATCATTTCGTTTAGAATTTTCAAGGCACCCCGCCGGTGCGATCTCTCCGACCGGTGCGATCCCCGATGAAATAAATACACACAGGTGTTGCACCCCGGCGCGATCTCTCCGACCGGTGCGATCCCCGTTGATTACACACAGGTGTTGTATGCACACACCCCGGTGCCATCTCCCCAACCGTTGCCATGCGTATTGATTGGTACCAGTGTGGGTACCCACGCACGCACACGGTCTTCTGCACACACGCGCATATCTGAGCCGTAAAAAAGGCGGCGAAATACAATCGTACGTAAAGGAGTGGCGCTCCGCTGACTCCGTCCCCTCGTCCCCTCGTGTCAAAGGTACGCACATGTACTTGAAACCCATTCCGGCAGCTGAAAATGAGTCAATTGAATTTGGGGGTCGAAGACATCGCACCCGTGGGGGTCGGTGAGATCACACCCGGTGCGATCTCACCGACCCCGGTGCGTAAATCGAACTAAATGTTTTCTTCTCGGGTTTATATTATGATCGCACCCCGGGTGCCATCTCTCCGACCGGTGCCATCTCTCCGGCCCGTGCCGACTCTCCGACTTTTGCGTATGTAAGCTAGCTGGCTCTGTGTTTTGGTGGATCGAAACACCATGCTCTGAGATGATTGCAACGTTTACCTCTGCTTCTCTCCTAACCTGCGCTTCGTCCCTGTACTGCTACTGCGGTCACGGTGGATCTGCGCAGCGTTTGTGCGTATACAGCAGCAGCATACAATGCGCATGCACTTGGTGGGGAATATGAAGATCTCTCCGTTCTGCTATGCATATGCATACAAATAATGACACGAACAGAATGGTGGTTGTTACGGGTGGACAGCTGCTGGCCCTCTGAACTCTGAATGAACAGCATTTTTCGTGACGTTTCCGCTTCGCAAACTCTGCTGCTGTGTGTGTACCAAAACACGCGATGGACCAGAAAATTTCAGCGCAGGTTGTTGAGCGGCTGAACAAGGGGCCTCGGCCGTCTTTCCCATTCCAGCAACCCGGCCCGTGGCCGTAAGAGTGCCTGTTCTTTCTCTTCGGTATTCTGCCCTGGGTCCCGCTCTCTACATCAGATAGGTTGTACCAGCACACAGCTCGCTCTTTCAGAGCCGAAAGGCCCGTCGCTCTGAAGAGCACTTGTGCGTTGATCGAAACAGTCATTTCGTCGCTTCGGAGCGGCCTTCACGAAGACACTACTTCATCCCGAATTCCCCTCGTCGTGCTCACCTGCTTGATGATGAAAGAATCCCCGGCTTCCGACCAGCAGACGATGTCATCCGAGACGGACTCCACCATGCGGAAAGTGCGGTCTAGAAACACAGGGATATTATTGTTGAAGGGCTCCTCCGCCTGGGTCGGCGCTGGAGTTTCAGCTTCGGCAGCTGGCTGCTCCGAAGAAGACAGGGGAGAAGACGCTGGTGCGGCGTGCTCCCGCACGTCTTGGTCAGTGGTGTCGGCGTTCGCGTCTTGCGCTTCTCGCTCCATGATCCTTGCAGGGCGCTAGGCTGAAAGGCGTGCTTGGCTCGAAAGGTGTGTCTGCTCCATGTAGTTTGCTGTCGTTGTTGTTGCCTCGAAGAACACCAAGGACACCTGGCCATGATGTGTCCAACACATCAAACTTTGATGTGTTGGACACGAGCGGATCTGTCACGTTGAGAGCGCAACCTGCGCTCGCTGTGTCGCTGTGGTGACGAAATAAAAAAATTATTCATCTCTACGTCTTCCTGACCCAACGAATCCATCTCTTCTACGTCTTCCTGTCATAGAAACAGCCCGCGAAGGACTTCGTCCCACCCCGCTTGCCCGCCGATCTCACTCACCTTCGAACGGCATCGCAAACCCTCGCGTGTTTTCCCCCTCCCTCTCTCATAGTCTTTCTGGGTGTGTGTTTTTTGTTTTAATGCCCTCGTAGGTGTGTTCTTCTTGATCTTGCTCTCGCATCGAAAACTCGTCCCGTCCAGTCAGTCCCGAGAGCCCGAGCAGCCCACCCCAAGAACTTGGTATGTTGGGAGGAACTTGAGCGAAAAGGCCGGGCGGGTCCTGACGATTTTTTCTTGTGGATAATGTCGTCCGTGGTTGGGTGATGTCGGCGCAATTTCCGCTGTCGAACCATTATCCGTCGAGCCGGGAGATAGATGGTACTGTAGGTGCAGACAAACAACGCAAAGCGAATTCTACGTACACCGCTGCCGCCGCTTCGCCTCCCAATCAAGCCCGCGTCCCTAACTTGTTTCTCCGATCATATATTATACTATACCATACCGTATGGTATGTAGTCTATTATGCGTATAGATAGTAGCACCAGCGGGTTCCATATCACTGATGATGATATAAATCATCAGTGTGTATATATATAGTCTAGACTACACAAACTCTATCTATCGAACTAAGTCCAGTCCCAGCCGGTTTTCCTCGTCTCACTGACAAGACTCCGCCACCACATCGCGTTCGACTGTGGGTATTATATCTCGAACGGGTACGTGTAGTCTCTCCGTGTGTGTGTTTGTGTTTTATTTTTCCAGCACAGCCACCCCCACAGACAGCAAGTATAATAGTAATAAATCGTCAGTCAGTCGTGTGCAGGGAGAAACAGACAGACTCGAAATGAGTCCAGTACCCAGCCAGTTTCCCTCCACTCACTCAAAGACTTCATTCAGCACATCCCCTTCGACTGCTGCTGCTGTGTGTGGTTATTGGAACGGGCATAAGTCTGTGTTTTTGTCTCTATCTCTCCTACAATCTCCTAATCAACTAATTATCGATGGCGAGAGTTGGTTCTTTTGTGAGTGCTGCTCGCTTCCTGTTTTTTTAATTTTTTTCTTAATATGACACAACGAATCCATCTTCTTCTTCTATAGAAAAAAAAGAGTCTGAGACAGAGTAGCAATGAATTCAGAGCGTCAGAAAGTACGGTTTCCCAGACAGCATATAGGGACATCTCCCCTCCGGGTAACAGGCTCAACAACAAGACAGTTCGCTTCCTGTTTCTTTTTTTTTTTTTTCTTAATAGGACACAACGAAACCATCTCGATCATACATATTATTCCTTAATACATAGAGTCTGAGACAGACTAGCAATGGGTTCATAGCGTCAGAAAGTACCTGTATGTCTACGATTTCCCAGACAGCATATATATAGGGACATCTCCCCTGCGGATAACAGGCTCAACAAGACAGTTTGGTAGCTGTCTTGTGTGTCTCATATATGTTATGTTGGGAAGGTGCAGATGATATGTGTTAGGTACTGGTCGGGCGTTTTGTGTGTGGCACCCTTTTTTAAGCGTATTTTCAATGTGGTACGCGTATGTACCAGGTATTTGGGTTGTATATGTGTGAATACATTTCGGAGTATGTGCGGACACACGGGCATATACATGACGGTAACTCGGAATTTGTTGTTAGTTGCTGTTGTTGTTGTTGTTGTTGTCTTCACATTAAAATAAAAAAACCGTTCCGATCTTCTCTCTCTACCCAGTAAGTACCTTCGTATGTCCGTACTGATCCAACACTCGACGCGGTCGATTCCCGTGGTGACAGGTTAACTTACCCTGAAAAGGTACACTCAAATTATCTGGTCCCGAGGGGTCCGCAAGTCAATAGAAACCAACCACAGATGACACACCTCCGAAATGGAACGACCAGTTTTTTTGTTAATATAGAATATATGTATGATACATGGATTTTGTGGAAACTGCTGTGCGTGGATTCACGAAGAGAATGATCAGCTGTGGTCGCCCTTTGGTGGCCGTTCACAAATAAGTCCAGTACCCAGCCGGTTTCCCTCCACTCACTGAAAAGACTCCACCACATCCCGTTCGACTGTGGGTATATCTCGAATGGGTAGTCTTTCTGTGTGTGTTTTTATTATTATTCCTTACTTACTGTAGTTAGTTCACCCGCGACCTCCTGACTCTGGAACAGTACATTTTACCATCCGTGCGAAGGGATCTTTACTTCTAAATTTACTGTCTCCTCATTGGTTGGAGATGCGCGTGCGCGCGCTCCCTCGGTGAACCTCTTTTTGGTTCTATTCACAAAGCTCTCCTGGGGTGGGGAAACCCCGGCGCTGTAGCTAGCTACATTTCTCCGCACGCCGCGCACGAGGTGCGCGTGCTGTGAAGGACGGACAGGGCGGCCGTGCTACCTTATCGACACGTAGCCTCTAGAGGGAGGCATTGCATAGCGTGGCTTCCACCGTTGGCCACCACAGCAGCGGTCAGTCGTTGATGCAAGGAGGTGAGCGGCATGCTGCCGAGCACGGGCTCTGCTGGCGGCGCGCATCATGATGCTGATCATGATGCAGGCGCGGATGACTGCGTGGATGGTGCGGCTGGTCGCCAGCACAAGCCGTTGTCGCACCCCTTGCCCGCAGCCCCATGCGCGAACACTGGAGAGAGTTCCAACTTCTTGCAGCAAAACCCTCCTCGAGAACGGACAGCGACCTCTTCCGGTAGCGAGCCGTCGGGCAATTCCCATCTGTCGGTCAGCGGCGCGCCTGGCGGTGTAGCCACCGTCGCGAACACATTTCCTTGCGACACTCCTGCGGCTATCGGAGAGGCTTGCAGAAGTGTGAGTGGACGTGAATCACCACCAGCGAAACGCCACGCGTCGCAAAGCCCATCATCCCGGGGGAGTTTGGGACGAGATGCAAGAAATTCATGCGAGGGCTTCGGGGCCGGTGAACGTCGCGGCAGGGTGCTGCACTCGTTCCTTGCTACAGCTGTGCAGATGTCCCAAGCATCGGAGGCCTTGGGGACGCCAGGGGAGCTATCAGGTGATGGTTTCGAATTCGCGGAACCACATACGCCCCTTTCGTCTGCCATTGGGGTACATACGGGACCGGGATACTGCTCTACCGGTACGCACGGGCCGAGTGCACCACTATAATACTACATTCGGAGGTAGAGGGAGTAGCGCAGCTAAACTATGAACGCTCACGCCAACTTGGAGCAATGTTGCCACCATGGCAGCGCCTAGCCAACGAAGTGCGGTGGCGACCGCAGCAGCAGCAGCAGCAGCAGCAGCAGCAACAGCAGCAACAGCAACAGCTGTCAGCCGCCGGTTGCTTTGGAGGGGTATGGCCGCCGCCCCGGCCGCCGCCACGGCTTTTGATGGCGCAGCAGGGCGCAGCTGGCGGGGCGGTGTTAACAGCCGCAGCGGGATAGACGGGTATGTCAGCCACTTCCGCCGCTGCCGTTGCCTGTGCAGCAGAGGACGGCAGGTGGCTTCGTCGGTGACGCCCTGAACGGCCATGGTTTACATTTGGTTTTGCAGCAGGGCGCACCGCATGGTTCAGGGACAGGCGGTCATGAGGAGGAAGACGAGGGGGGGGGGGGGGGAGCAAAGGATGCCTCCAGCGGAAAGCCCGTCCCTGTCATCGTGCCTGCTAATGCTACGTTGGCGAAGCGCAGCTGGTGCTGTTCGAAAAGCAAGACAGTTACTTCGATTTGTCGTGGGTGTCTCAAACGATGGCATTGCCACGTCGACCATGGGCTGGTCGACCTTACCAAGGATCGCTTCATTTGCTGCTTCTGCGATACGAAGACGAAGTCGGCATGTCTGTGTCACGCGTGAGTACCCAATATCGTTTTTCGCTGTTCAGTTTCTTTGTTCAATTGCAATTCTCTTTAATTATATGACCAAGAGTGATGTGCCAAATCGAGTTCTCGGATGCTTCTCGCACACGTGGGTGTCACCCGATTCGATGCCACCCATGTGGTTTGTTTGAGAGGAATATGCAACAATATCTTGACTTCCACAGCGCTCGCGCAGCCTGGTAGGCTGTCACCTGTTTTCACCTAGTTACTCCGGGAATGTTGCTGGTGATCTGTATCGACTCCAACTTTTCTGGTTGCTTGACCATCGGTGTTTGTTAGGTCTTCACCCTCTCGCAGTGCGACCAAGACCGGAGCGTCCACAATACGACCTGCTCTCAGCGTGCGTGCTGTACGTATACTCATTTCCCCCCCCTCTATTCTTCCCACCATCACATGCTTCGTACTCATACAGGTGCAAGAAGAACAAAGCTGATAAGCGAGCGGCATCCCAACGAGGTCAAGCCGGCCACATCCACGGGAGTAGCGTGTCCCGAGTGATTCACCGCCAGGCTCGAACCAGCGCTTTCAAGCTCCGTCTGCCTCTCACGGTGGCGGCGCGCAACTCTAGAGATAGACAAAAGGCACTGTTTTCGGTCTCCACTACCGCCCGCGGCGACCGTGTCATGGTCATCACCGACGTCACCGCCGAGCAACCTGGTGCGCCTGCAAGCTGCATCGTGAACTGCTGCGATAACCGATGCCACAAGTGAGTCGATGTAGTAGTTGGGGGATGTCACGAAACAACAGTGCTTGTGTGGTGTTCGATACTCTTCCTTCTCACCGGCAAATCTCCGATCGAAACTACACGTTATTGTTGCAACCCAACGCTTGTATAACTCGTTTGGAAAAGAAAGACATTTGCAGGGCACAGGTAGGGGCCCGGCCGTTCTGCATTCTCATTTTATTTTTCGACAGTTGCTGCTCGCTAAATTTATCAGAAATTAATCGGCATATATATTTTTTTCTGACGATGCACTGTCACTTTCACGGTTGCTTTCGTTTGGTTTTGCAGTGTGCAAGCGGAACCCGAGCACGCGCCAAACGCCGAGCAGGTTGCAGCGGGCCAATGTGAGCACGCTGACGTCATTCTCGGAGATGGGACCACTCCGAAGGCGGATATTCCTGAAGCAGAGCCGGTTGTCTTTGGCAAGGATGGGGAAGGGATCGAAAGCGTTGGGGATGCAGCGATAACCCAGATGGTTTTGACTCATGGTTTTGACTCAGGGTAGCTTTGACACCATTCTAAGGATGGCAGCGACTGCAGAGGAGCATGGGGTGCCGCTGTTGATGCGCTTAGGCGAGACTCAGACGTATGTTGTGTACCATCCGGGTCATCGGTCTATTCCTGGCAGCTGGGCACACGTCGAGACGGAT
>FN649742.1:2365717-2386605 GCA_000310025.1 Ectocarpus siliculosus
CAAGCATAACCACCCCGAGGCTGAAGACATCCGATCGCTCGTCCAAGCGGCCCGTAGACTGGTACACCGGGTCCATGTACCTAATCACATCATCATCATCATCATTGTTTTGTTGTCGTCATCGCATCGTGTGTTGGCCCCCAAGTACCAAGCGTCCGGTGACGGTGACAGCAAGAAAAACAGGACAGTGGCAGCAACACACGCAGTAGTTGGTAGTTCAACGCAGCACACGGGAGACACTCTCGTACTACGGCATCAATTTCATCGTGCTAGACACGAAAAACGATCGATTTTGACGCAGTAGGGTCACCACATCGATCATGCGGACTGTTGCTCCCCGCGCTGTCTCTTTTCACAAACACCAAAACGTGCCTGCGAGAAAACAACCCACGCCTTGAGGCTCTCTTTCCCACTCCCACCGCCGTAGCCCAACCCACAAAAAACACTAATGGTAACTCTCGTTGTAAAATATCCTTCGCATGTAAATGCACCGCTTGCACGGGTCCTGTAAGCCCCCATCAAGCCACGCCTCCAGCACATCAAAAACACCCCCGTGGTGGTGGGCCGCGGCATCCATCTCGTACCACACCCGACAACCCCTGCCCTAGCTTGGTACCACGACTCTCGCTTTACAACGTAATCGTCTCCCTCTCTCGTGCGCCCCTCACCCGAACGTCCCCTGAAGCGCGGCATCGTCGTCCTGGGCAGGCCCACCCCCCCTGCCCCCGCGCCCGCCGCCGCCGGCGGGTGGCCTAGGCCGCGATACCTTGGCCTCGCTCTCTCCCACTCGGGAGATGCCGAAGTCCGACAGGCGAGCCTTGAGGTACTCGTCCAGGAGGATGTTTTCCGGCTTGATGTCGCCGTGAATAACCTTGTGTGTGTGTGTGTGTGTGTTTTTTTTTTCAGTGCAGACACCAAAGAAATTTCGAAGAAAAAGTGGGGGTGGCGTACTTTGGTCGGCCTTGAAATGGATGTCCGCCAGGGACTACTTGTATGTTTGCTTCGTCGACTGCCAAGAGGAACGAGGAATGACACATAACTCCAAAATTCCAAGAGGAACAAGAAATGACGCATGACCCCAGGTGCCAGGGGAATCGATGCCGAAGTAGCTGCTAATGACACTACTACCCCATGGTAGCAACGGAGCTCTTCGTCGCAGGTGCCATGAGGAAAAGGCCAAATTCCAGCATGCACTTACCTACAGATCGGTTCGTTACGAGAGAACAGGCGCATCCTGGGGCTCAACGCTAGCGGCAGCCCCCCCATCTACGGCCATCTGCTTCCCCACGCTCACAAAAACAACATTCCCCACTACCCCCGAGCATGGAAACGCCCTTCTACTCGAACCAAAACAAGAGCTGCTGTGCGGCCGCGGCACCCACCTTGGGCTTGTTGGTGGAGTCGCTGTGCAGGTACTCGAGGCCGTTGCACATGTGAATCGTAGTCCTCACTCGCAGCCGCCAGCCGAGGCGCGACCTCAACGCCGGGTCATCCAGGTGATGCCGCAGGCTGGTCGATTGGATAGATCCCGAGGGATGCGGCGGCAGGTTTCACATGCGTACAGGCAGTAGCGATGACGGTTGGTTTCGGGTTAGGCTTTAGACATACAAGTATATTTTGGGCTTTTCCGACGGCGGCCAGTACGAGGACGAGAGCGATTATGAAACAGAGGGGTTGGGAAGCAGGGGGCGGTAGGCCGATCGATGGCGAAGGTGTGGTGTGAGGGCGCACCACCGGTGCCAACCCACGGGCGGCGGGAGCCAGAAGGGGTGGTGCATGCTTGACAGCGAAAAGGAGTGCGACAAACAGCGGGTGTTCTGTTGGGTTTCGGTTACAGACTCTCCTGAATGGCACCGACGGGTGAAGTGGAGGGGCTCGGTCGCAAAGCTGCGTACGGAGGGTTGTCGGACAGACGACGGGTGGGTACAGGATGTTCCCCACACGGGGGGGGGGCATCGTCGGCAAACAGCCAAGCGATTCCAGGTTAACCCAACCCACCCACCATGTCCTGGGGTCGACACGAACGGCGTTCCCCGAGCGAACCTGTCTCTAACCCACGACACCCAACACCTCCCTCACTGAAGGCCGCACCACACGCAAAAATCACAAAAAATCACACCGGGCGATTGCATCGGGCGATTGCATCTACGTATCTACCTGTTGTTGGGCATGAGTCGGTAGACCAGGCACGGAGGCTCCATGCACACTCCAAGAAGCGGCACGATGTTCTCGTGTCGACACGTGCTCAGCACCTGAAGAACAACAAGGACGCGCACACACCACGCGCACACGGCCGATAGGACCGCGGCCGTTTCACGCCAGCGCACACAAAAGAGGGCAGTGTCCTGGTAAGCGGGTGGAAATGTTCGCGTTGCGCATGCGCGCACGCGCGATGCAGGGAGCGCAGAAACTTTGGGGTACAGCAGCAGTAGCCCTAGGGCGGCGAAAAACGACGAGACGGAAACGAGACAGAAAAACACGCAAGAAACAACAGACAGGAAACGGAGTGCACACATCCCGTGCCTCTGCCTGTCTTGTGTCCGTCTGCACGACCAGGACTTCCCGCTTACCTCCACCTCCCGAAAGAACTGCTCCCGCCCTTGTAGTCCTGTCTCGTCCAGCTTCTTCACGGCAACGGGAAGGCCCATCATGCTGCCGCGGTAGACCTGCACATACATATCAGCCATCGTGCGGAACATCGAAGGAATGGAAGAGATCCTTGGTGTGTGATGCCACTCCTCGCGCTGCTGCTGCCGCTGATCCGCCGCTGCAGCTGCGGTGATAAACCATCCGACTGACCGTAAAGGTCATAGATGCCGTACTCTTCCCCCCCGCCTCTCGAGTACCCGAATGCCACCGTACCACCTCACTCAAGGGAAATCACAAAGTTGCTTCGCCGCTCTACATGCAAATGACCAAAACCTTGCCCATCTTCCGACACGGCGCTCCATAACGGCACCTCCAGCACCACGCCCTCCCTCCCTCGTCTTCAAACCTTATCCGATAGCCACCGAGTCATCAACTACGCCTGCTACCCAAGGCCCCCAATCTCCTCACCTTTCCAAACCCTCCCTCTCCGATGCAGCGCTTCTGGTCAAAGCCCCCGCACGCCTCCCGCACCGCCGGCAGCTGGTACAGCCTAAGCGAGGCCGCGGAAGACGACCCGTCCTGCTGCTGCCCCCCCGGCGGCGGCGCCGCCCCACCCCCGCCTCTAGCCCCACCCCCTCCGCCGTTCCCCTCCGTCGACAGGAAATCCCGCAGCTCCTCCGAACCCCGGTGCTCGCCGCCCGCTCTCGGGGGGCCGCCGCTGTCGCCGGTCCCGCGGCGGTCTCGGTCCCCGCCGCCGCCGCCGCCACCGCCGCCGCCACCGCCGCCTGAAGAGGACGAGGCGCCGCTAGCCTGACCCGCTCCGCCGCCGCCGAGGGGGACAGGTTTGGTGCCCGACCGCATGTCCTCGTGGAGACCCAGGGCCGAGTTTAGGAGGTCCATGGCCTTGAGGCACGGCTCAAGTCCTTCGGCCTTGCCCTGTGTTTTGTGGAGTTGTTGCACGTGGTGGTGCTGTTGTTAGGGGCGGGACGAGCGCGGAGGGGAAACGATCGTGTAGTAGGGTGCCTTCCCAACTCTTCCTCGGGGGGGGCGTACTCATTTGTTGCTTGCCGTAGTCATTTGACCATTGACCACGCGTCCCTTTCGAGACGGAGCACCGTTCCTATACCTACTAGAGACACCACCAACATTTGGGAGCTCTTTACGTTTCTGCCACAAACTCCATAAAAATTTCTTGCACATCTTATCCCCGTCCTCTAGGGCCTCTTGTGCCCACCATCTATCCCCAATTATCGCGATCGTTTTTTCGCTGTTGTCTAATTTACCAAACTTGTCCATGTCACACCCTCTCTGTCTCATTTCCTCCTCGAGATCCTCTCTTTCCTTCCTGTACAACTCACACTCCCCAACTATGTGGGGTCTACTCTCCTCCGATTTGCCACATGGACATGTGTGTCTATCCTCCTCTTCCTCTCTCCTACGGCTGGTATACCTCTTCCTCCGTTCTGGCAAGTCCAGATCGCCTACTCGAAATTGCAATTTTAGCTTTTTCGCATAGCAACTCTTCCTCGGGGGGGGGGGGGAAATGCTCCCCCACAATGTTACGGCGACGGGTCAGGCGGCCCTCGAGAGCCGATTCGACTAAAAGCAGACATACACATCCCCACCACAAGGACTACACAAACGGGGTCGCTATCCACGCCCACGCGTGAAAAGCGCGGCAGCTACGGCCTTCTCTATGTACTAGCAAATAGAGTAGGCAATCGCACCTGGTCCGCGAGGCCTTGAATGACACCCCTCAACCGTTCCCGGTGCTCCTGGCACTCTTTCGACAGGACGTCAAAATGGCGGTTCTTGTTTCATTTGTGAGAAAAATAGCGAAAAGAGGACAAGAGGTGGCCCCGCAGGAGGGAAAAGAGAGAGAGAGAGAGAGAGAGAGAGGATGAGAAATAAAAATGTCCGCGAGTTTCACGTGAAGGAGTAAGGGACGACGGGAGGAAAGGGGGAAGGAGCAAACAGAAAATTAATCTTCCCCTTCTCTGTAGGTCCCTCGAGAAAAACAGAGACACTACCAAAGGTGAGAGAGAACTGCGTAGACACACGCGCATTCAAACAGCAACAAGCGTAGCGCATGTACACCTGATTCTGAATTCAAGTCTATAGCCCCAACAGCGATATCACACCATGTTTTGAAGGGAGGCCTTACCTCGAAAAGTTCCCCCCAAGACCGACACGCCCGAAGGGTTTCCAGCAGCAGCTCCGAAGATACAGTCGCCGCCCTCACCACGCCGTCCCCCGACGCCGGGCCTCGCTGCATCGCCGACCGGATGTCCCTTATTGCCTCCTGAGATTGTCCAGGGTCCCCGCCGCGAAGCAACACAGCAGTCCGCAGAGAGCACCACAACGGCTTCAGTCGATCACAAGAGAGTAGGCACACAGCAGTAATGTATAATAGTCCGGTAATCTTCTTGGGGTAGTTGCATCCTTCCTCACACAGCCTGAAAACTCGCCTCAACTAATGTGTTACTTTGTGCCTGTAGCTCTTGCGTAGCGTATCCTTCTTCGCACAGCCAGGAAATTCGCCTCAACAAAGGTGGTGTTCTTTGTGCCTCTGTAGCTCTTGCCTTCTAGTGCATCCTTCCTCACACAGCCAGAAAAATCGCCCGCACCTGCAGCGCCATTGCTCCCTTCAGTCTCCCCAAGTGCACATACATCACATGACAAAACCCAAAACTGGTGCTGCTACAACTCTCTCTCCCTTCCCCGCTTCACCTCCGGAACGCTGTGGTGGAACGTGCTTCCCGGGATGTTCCCGTCCGCGTCCGGCTGGTCCACGGGCGACCCCTTCCCCACCAGCTCCTCCACGCTGGCGACGTGCCCCCGGAACGCCGCCCAGTGCAGGGGCACCTTCTTCCAAGCATCCGTGCACTCCACGCGCGCGCCCCAGAACATGAGCTCTCGGAGGACCCCCAGCTGGCCGTTTCCGGCCGCCCAGTGCAACGGGGTGCGGTTGCTGTTCGTTCGACAAGGGAAGAGAGGAGAGGAGGAGTGAGCGCGGCCTACGTACGCAATCCCTCGATAACACCGCCACCGCCACCGCCACCGCCAACCAACACTACTACTACACGGCCAGGATCCAGCGCTTGTTCCCCATCAGTACGCTCTTCTCTCTCTGCGTGTGTACTCGTGGATCGCTGTGCAACGCGCCCATCACGCAACTCCCACCTTCGCAACCAGCCCACCAAGAACGCAAATCTGCACCTTTAAAAAAACGGAAACTCACGAAGCGTCCCTGCTGTTGACGTCAGACTCCTGCATCATCAGCAGCCGAACCACGAACACGTGACCTTTAGCAGCAGCCCAGTGGAGCGGGGTGGCGGAGCTGCGCACACACACACAAAAAAAAAAACAGCGTGTCGGGAGGCGCGGGGGCAGAGGAAAGTTGCGCCGGGAAGGGAAAACATGGGGATGAAGGCGCGCATCACCAGCGTAAGTTCTTTTACTGCTGTGTTGGGGTGCTCCGAGCGAGCGGCATCGACCGCGCCAATCGGGCAGACCAACAGAGAGACAGTCAGCCTTCGCGGGGACAAAAAAAAACAAACGGAACCATCGCTACCACTCCGTGCACCGGTATGATGACGCCGCGACAGCACAGCAAGTTCGGTTCTTCTTGAAGACAAAACTGCCGCAGCAGTCCCACCACCATTTGGAGGTTTTCCTGTGATAGTCAGCATCGTTTAGCGCTATCCCTCTTGCCTACCCTTGACCAATCCTACGAGCACCCCCACGCCCCTACACAACCCCCCGCCAAGCTGAACTTCTCCCATGTAGACCTAAAGTTCAGGGCCCCACCGCAGCTGTTGGGGTGCTGATTCACGAACACGCATGCCGGGAACTCACTGTTTCCCGTCTCTCAATCGCACGTCCGCTCCGCAAGCCAGCAGGTGTTCGACCGTCGGCATGTGCCCCTCGTTCACGGCCCAGTGCAGCAGAGTCGCGTCATACTGGGAGTCGCGAGCATTGGCCTGTGGATCGAGATGGCACCGGAGAGAGGGCTCCATTTCGTTCCATGCAAAAAACAGCGAAGCACGTCCTGATAATACGCGCGGATTACCATGCTGTCTGTGCGACAAATGTTCAGGAGGAGAGCTTGGCAACAGTGGGAGGAGAACAAAAAATTGGCAAAAACCAGGGGAGCGGAAGACTTACTGTTGCTCTCCCAATACGATGCAGCAACCGTCGGTCGAACCTTGTGGATAACTTTTGCTTGATAGGAGGCGTTGGCGAGATATTCGCGATATGTTTCACGCGTGGGCTCTGGACAGCATGTCGATTCTCCCGCGTACATACATAGCTGTCGCTTCGGAACAATTAATAGCGAATATCCACACTTCAGAGAGGCTGGACTGATTTCCATGGAGATAGATGTACGAACAGGGGGGGGCTGCACTACAGAAGGACACGCACAGGGCCTCAACAAGAAACGCAAGAGCCGAACGACGTTTCTGCCCACCTTTCCCGGAACCACGTTGTCCTTGACCTTCTGCCAGTCACCCTTGTTGATGGCTTCGAAGACATCCACCCGGCTCCGAAAGAGGTTCATCGCAGCCGCTGTGTGTCATCAACCTAAGGGCGACACATAAAACAAAGAATAACACGCAGTTGATATTGACGTGTTGCGATTGCGGCCCCTCGGTATTTGCGCACGATTGCACCTTTACGCCTTTGTTGTTCGTCCGTGGGTGTATGAGAGAGAAAACACTGGTGGTTCCGAGGGCCGCGTGCATCTTCCTGCCTTTCTCTCTGTCTGGTGTTGCCTCGTGTTTCGTCCCGTCTTTGTATTCGCGCGCGCCAGTCACCTTTTGAGGTTGTGTCTATTTGGCGAATCAACGAAGGTTACATGTGCATACATTGTACACGTCATAGTAGTACATGCAAAACAATGTACTTGTTTTTTTTTTCCCACTTCCCCGCGTGTGCGATGCGGAGACGGGTTCAGCACTCCCTTCCCTCTTGGGGTGAATATTTTGCAGCTCTATAAGAACATTAGTATACTCCCGAATATTTGTAGAGCTGCAAAATGTTCACCCCCGACAGAATTCCGAACAAAAGCCTACCCACCATGCCAAAATGCAGCTGTTGTATGTAGGTTTGCGAGGTTACCCACTAAGACTAGGCTAGACCAATGGGGCGCCGGTGCATACCACGGCGTTAGTGTTCATTTGTTCCAACCCATACCGCAAAAGCGTACAGCAGTCAGCGCTTTCCATTCACCCTTTGGTCAGCGGCGGCGGCGCGCAGCCAGAAGTAACAACCAAGAATGGTCACCGATACGGCGTAAATCGGATAGTTTAACATCGATGTTGGAGAATGCGAGACGAGTTTCTCCGATTGGGTGAAGAAGGCAGTTTTGGTGGGCACATATCTGCAAATTACAACTGCAACAATTACCATTGCACCGGAGCTGTAGCTGTCTGTAAGCGTGTTGTCATCTCTCTTTCGTAGCAACGGACGAGGGGCGAGATATTGAGCTGCGATCCGCCAAGCAAGCGGGACGCTGGGATACACGAGCGGGAGGTGGTTGTCGTGCAGGGAGAGGACCAACCAGCCCGACATGCCTAGATCTGTGGCTAAACTGCCCGCTTCTTCTGCGACGTGCGGGAGCACCAAAAGCGTGTAAGCAAGCAGCTAAAGAAGAGTGTGTAGGGCAGAACAACACAGCAGCAGCAGAAGAAGAGTAACCAGCCCGCATGAAGACCAAAACTCCCACACACTTCTCCCAACAATCTCGCTGTCCCAAAAAGGCAGACGTAGCTGCATCCAGGCTTCGTGTAATAATCACCATGTTTTTTCAGGAAGCAGCTGCAGCAGTAGCAGAGAATTCCATGAACGGCACAAAAGGGATGACCTCCGCCCCATGTACAAGAAGACGGTGGTATTTGTACTGATACCGAACTTCCTCGCCTGTCGGCTTTGGCGTGTGCCGAACAAACCTTCAAACTTGAGGGCTTGCCTACGGACCGCACTGATAGAGCAATGCCTCCCCATACCTTACTCGACGTGAGGCTTATCCACCTCCCGAATCTCGGAAGCCTTCCTTTGCGAAGCGCAGGGTCTGGCGGTTGTGTGCGCTGGTTTTCACTACGTCGGTTCCCCGTACGCCAAGGCGAGGGGGCAGACGAACGAGACACATCACGCCCATGCGGCGACAGATTGCGGAGCCCCACCTCCTTGGTGCGGCGGGTCCTGCTCACACACAGCTGCCGCGGCCGCTGTCTGCTCTGCCTACTCTGTGTCTACCACTGCCAGCAACAGACGCTGCTGATCCACTACGCCGGAGTTCCGTGTGCTTTGTTCTACAGAACACGGGATACAGGTACAAACATCGCATCTCGTTGTAGAGCATTGATATCGAACGCAGCTACGGCGGGGCTGAAGCACACCCACCTACAGCAGTACTAGGGTACTAGTCTAGGGCTGAGGAGGGAACCATGACCGAGATGCTTGACTTCGGGTGGTCCGAGCGGCCCTACTGGGACCGCAAGAATTGGTCCTCGCTGGAGGCTTACAAGGAGGCTCTCAAGAAGTCCAGCACGCTCTACGTAGGGAACCTGTCCTTCTATACCCAGGAGTCTCAAATCTACGCCCTGTTCGATCAGGTGAGATGGAGGGCTTGATTGTCTTGGCAGCAGGGGTGCATTCCCCGTTCCCTACTACAAATGAACTATGCATACGAGCGTGCATGGTTGCTGAGAGGCGAATGTCCAGCGCAACGCATGTTTTTAATGAATTCGCAGACACAGAGGCCTGAAAGGCTAAGCAGTTGAAAAGCGCACAGGCCTCGGCGCCCTGGCGAAGTAAACGGGAGAGCCGGCTGTAGACGAGACAGCAATAGCATACAACCAGGACGATACATACCCGGTTGGGTCGTCTAGCTAGTAGAAGTGGAGGATAGGGGCCAGAGGGGCAGACGACAGAATCCAATGATGGGAGAAAAAAAAGTACTATATATACATATATATATCCATTCCAATCTCTGATGCACCGCTGTCGGTATCTTGACGTGACGTGTTGATCTCAAGTCACGAAGAAGTAAACGGGAGAGCCGGCCCAGAACGAGACAGCAATACAACCAGGACGATACATTTCCATTCCGATCTCTGATGCACCGCCGTGGGTATCTTGACGTGTCGTGTTGATCCAAAACACGAAGACGTGGTCTTGTTTCGGTTGCTCACCCAGAGTAACGACAGCAGTTGTGCTTGAGCCTAATGACCCTGCGAGAGCAGCAGCATCGCATGCATACTCTACGTCGGCTGCGCTGGCGGAAGTGTCACATGTCACACAGCTAATAATTTCTTTGCTTGACACTTGTTGACACAGCTAATTTCTTTTCTCGCCGCTCTCGACAGGTTGGAGCGGTTCGGAGAGTGATCATGGGTCTCGACCGCGTGAAGAAGTCCCCGTGCGGTTTCTGCTTCGTCGAGTGAGTCTTGTATGTTCAGATTTGTAAGCAACTGCTGCGCGGGGTCCGGAAATGGAAATCCCACCGTGTTTCTTGTTATGTAGACGGCATGGAGGGATGGATGAACATATGTAGTCAAGATGCACTCTGTTGTTCGTAGAACCACCGCTCTCGTCTTGGACGTCCACAACAACCATACTGGTCAGGCCGGTTGCGGTAAATGAGGGTGTTATCTTGCTTCTCCGTATGTACTACCTCATGCGGTTGCCTTTTTTCCCTGCAGAATCTGTGCGAAAGGTCGGTGGATCCTCCTCGCTTCAACGAAACAGGCTACCATTTTACCCGATGGGTTCCGTCTCATGCCCGCGAGAGGGAAGGAACAGCAGGTTACTCTGAGACAGATGCAGCGTTTAGTATCCCTCCCCCCAAATCCTCGTGGCGCCTTACCCACCCGTATCCGCTTGTACCCAATTCACTTCTCGCTGCTTCAAGGTACACGAACCATTCTGATACGCTGATGGCGATTACCTGCCTCGACGGTACGGCGCTCGACGAGCGTATCATCAAAGTGGGAATCGACCCAGGGTTTAAGCAGGGCCGGCAGTATGGGCGCGGCATGTCGGGAGGGCAGGTGAGTGACAACCCCCTCGAAGCGTTGGTCAAATTGGTCGAGTTTTTCCGCCCGGAATGATGGGAATGGTCCTGTTGTGTGGTTGAATGTTGGAAGAGTGACCTGTTCGGCTTCCTGTTTTCGTTTGTGCGCCATTTTGGGTGTTCAGTTCCAGCTGGATGACACTACCAAGGTATCGCTGGTTTTCCTGCGGTAGGACTACGAAGTAGCCCACATTCACCGCACTGCTGTGCCAACCATGTAGTAACTGTGTCAAGAACAGCCGATATTTTGCGCGAGCCACCTATCAAATGGCTTCCATTCATAGATATGCATTGCACGCCCTCGGCTGTTCTGCTACTGGGTGAGTGTTCGCACATGGCCGCCCATGTCGTTGACAACGCAGACACCCGTATCCCCCCCTCAATATCCCAAATCAAATGGAAAAACCCCGGAGCAGGTGAGAGACGAAGCGCGCGCCACGAACGACCCAGCACGAGGAGGCATGGGCGGCCTAGCCCTCGCCGAGATGAACGGGCAGCTTGCACCTCAGGGAGGAGGAGGAGGAGGAGACTACTACGGCCACGGCGGCGGTGGAGACTACTATGGCGGGGGCGGGCGCGCGAATAAGCGGCCACGCGTGGACTGGGATGCGCGGGATCGGCGGTGAAGGGCCGTCCCACCAGCAGCACCTTGCTTCATTGTAGACATCTGTTCACTTTTAGTTTTCTGGTTGTGTTTTTGGTCTAGGTTATGTAGCGGTTCTGTTTTTTTGCGGCGGAGGGTACTCGCTTGTTCTTGACCGCGCCAAGCTTTTGCGATTGGCTCACGGTTCAACAGGTTAGGTTATATCTTGCTTTTCAGGAGGGTGGCACCTTGTGTCATGCAACTCCGAGTTGAATCGCAGGTGGAAAGTTGTGTGGAACTACACTGCTGTAGTGCCGCGTCGCCAAATGTATCTCGTGTGAAGTTTTTTACGGGACGTCGGTCGTGATTTGTCGTGTGCGCTCGGTCCACGCAATAGGAGGTCGAAGGTTGTTCGGTTGGTGCCTCGCAACCTTCTGATGTTTGGGGCTTGGGTTCGAATCTTTGCGCAGTCACGGGAACTGGGAATTTTCGTTTTTTCCCAAAAAATTGGGTCGCAGTCACGGGAACTGGGAGTCTTCGTTTTTTTCCAAAAAATTGGGTATGCCCAAAAAATGTGGAAGGCGAATACTTCGTTTGTACGCAACAAATTCGATATCACGGCCGAACGAGGGAAAGGGACGGCTAAATCCCTCCCGCTTTTAGAATTAAGGCAAGTACCGGAGAAAGAAAGCGAAAGTACCTTATGTGGACTTCCTTATTTGTGAGCCCGGCTGAATCGTCCAGAACCTACAATATACATACCCAAAGAAAGGTGGAGAGACTGACTTCCAGAATAAGATGGGACGAAACACTGCCAAGAACGATAGTGTACAAAACATCTGCGTAAGCTGCGTAAGAGCTCCCGAAAACCGTGACACAAGCTCTGTTTTTCTGCTCGATGTCGCAAATCCTCGCGAAAGGGATGCTTCGGTACGAGTGACGTGCCCGTCTCTCTCTCTCTCTGCTCTCCCCCCACCCCTCTGGTCCCTCCTTCTACATGGGCGCTACAGACCCCAGTACATGGCCTATCGATCAGGACGCGACGGACACCACACGCTCGACACCTCTCTCGCGGGCTACAAGCACATTGTGCTTAATCCGACTGTTGCGTGTACCAATCGATCCTGCTTGCTTGTCTCTGCCGAGAATTCTTCACGGGCTATTTACCTATCCAGACACCGCTGCTGGGCGTATCATCATGACATCATGAATATCCGGGCTCCGATATCGCTGACCATCCAATCCACCCCTTGGGCAAGCCCTTCCCCGGTGACCGCGCTGCAGGCGACGATGCTCCAGTGCCGATTGGCGAACTGCTTGGATTCGAGGCCAAGCACTTGAGCAATCTCCGCGGCCCCGAGTGCCCCTACAAGGTCTTGCTTGTTAGCGAACACTAACAACGATGCTCCGGCCAATTTCTGCGTGGTTGTGTGTTCACGAGAAGAGATCGCAGTCAGCGAAAGACGGCATTCACGCCTCCATGAGATACTGTACCGGGGCAAAACATGCATACGTCTGGTGAACGAGCATCGAAGATTCTTGGCGATTTTCAGTGACATAGAACCCTCTTGAGCAGAAAAAGTCAAGCGTCGGGACTGATCTTATTTCATGTATTGAGTCTTTTGTTGTTTTTGTCACCAGATGGCGGGGGAGGACCTTTCACAAGAAGTTGGTATCATAAACCCTCCGCAATAGAAAGAGCCAAAGCCCAGGTAGGGCACTTGGTACTTTCACCGGGGTGGTGGCACAGCAGTAGTTTACGCTTGGTTCCTCCGCTTAAGCGAGAATTTGTATGCTTGTGTGCACCCGTCGAGTGTCCAACTTCCTACCAAGCACCGCCTACATCACGATGCTCACCTCCTGTCCGAGCAAGTCGTGCAGCTCCCGCTTGCAGTCCTGCAATCGGCCTCGGTCTGCGCTATCCACAACCCAAATCAGCCCATCGGTCTACCATGAACGAGCCGAAAGCAGTTGGCACGGATTTAGGGCGGGAACGCTCTCAAGGGTGAGGAAAACAGTTTAGATGCTTAGATAGGGGTATTCCGCCTCCGGCGGTGCTACAGCGCAGTGCTTCCCCATAAAAAGGGGTTATAGCAGGCTGGTCCTAGATGCCGTCGTAGGTTTGACTACGAAAGTTGGGTTGAGGGCCTCATCGGGTTCAAAAGACACAACACAAGACGACATACGGCGTTCTGTACGACAGGCGCGGCTCGGCAGTGGACTTCGCACAACCGACGGGATTGAAACCATAACCTTCGCAACATCTAGCAACGGCAGTGTGTTCCCCGGTGCATCAGGTTTACGTCGCACGTATGCATATTTCAACAAGAATCGCATCGTCAACGTATCTCGGTATGGTACAGACAGTGCCCCCCCACCCCCACAGAATTGCATCTATATCGGTATTCTGTGCCCCCCCCCATGAGGTACACCTGCTCGAAGTAATTTCTCCAGTATGACCGGATGGTCTGCTGGCCTCCCACATCCCAGACGTTAAGCTGGTAGCCCTTGTACTCCATGGTTTTTATGTTGAAGCCGAGGGTGGGCTCGATGGCGTTGATGTCGTCCCCGTTGAACTTCTTGACGATGGTTGTCTTGCCGGCGTTGTCCAACCCCCTGTAGCCGGAAGACAGAACCAAGCTTCTGAGGCTCTTTATCGAAGAACCAATAGCACCAGCAAATAGAGATCTTCGCATGGGATAGAGCTCGGAGAGTGGTCTGGCAACGACAGCTCTTCACCCACCACTCCAGGCTCGGCAACTACGGCAGGTAGAGTTACTCATCATGTGCGACACAGCAAAAACGAGCTCCAGCTACATAAATTCAACTACAAACCCATCCTCTCGCGCAGTTCAGCTTCGCTACTTAGAAGCACTGATAGCTAGAGCACCCATTTGCAACAACAAAAGTTTCAGCGGTATACGCGACGTGTGTGCCCGCCAGGGAGCGGGTCATGTGATATGTGGTGATTCGAAGAAACATCTGTAGGCTACTACAGCAAGTACACCCCGCGATGGTCGGCTAGCATATCCAAACCATGCTTTTGCGGGGGGGGCGGGGGGCGGGTTGTGTTCTCGAGAATCCACACCGCGCGGGAGAAACATGTGTAACTTGGGGCTCTGAGGTAGACAGCTACATATAGTATCACCACCTGCTGTGCGGGAGTGTAAGTCTAGGCAAAGCCTTTAGGTGGGAAAGACCTGCCAAGAGAGAAACGCTCAGAAATTCAAACCGCAATATCATCAACACATCTCGACGGCTTGTGTTCACAAAGCATTATCTGGTCGAACTCACAAGATTAGAAGGCGAACCTCCTTCTCCTTTTGCTTCACTTTTTTAAGTATGCTGAGAAGCCCCATGCTTGAAGGCTAGCCACTGCCGGTGGAGGAAGGAGGTGGATTACAGATGGCAATTGTCGATGCCATCGCCGGCCGTCGATGGTTTAGGGGGAAAACGGGGTTGGATGGGATGTTGGTTCTGCCAGGGAGATTTTACGACAGTCCCGTGTGTGTGTGTGCTCGCCGCTTTTCACGCTGTCCTGGTCTTTGCTGTCCAGCCTGGCCTGTGACTCCTCTACTGCCTCTCTTCCTACACTCCTACCCTCTGTCCCTTCCACTGTCTAACCAGCGATCCAGGAGCCATCGTGGTTCGGTTAGAACTGGCGCCATCTGACGAATGAGCTCAAAGCCTCTCGGAGCGCAACGTACTACTGCTGTACCTGCTGTACACTACTGATGGAAAGAACACGAGTTGCTGGGAGAAAACGTGCGAGACCAACGCCTTCTCTGCGATGCTACATCGTAGACGACCACTGCGATGCCTTAAGCAAAATACACAGAGCTATCCGAAACGGCGCGTTGCCCTTCACAGGCCTTTCGGCTGTCCATTTCGATGCCCACCCGGACTTGATGGTGACACCCGACATGCCCGCAGAGACTTGCTTTCGGCCCCACGAACTCTACGACACCCTGGCCCAGACAGAGGGAGGTATCGCAGAGTGGATCCTACCGTTGGTATACCAGGTAAGGCATCCATGGCTGCTGCTGTGGGCGTCCATCGTGTGTTGCGAGACTCCTGGCCATCTACCACGTTTCCTCCACGGTCGCTCTCGACTCTCGACTCAACCCGTTGTACGCGCCCCAACCAAGCTGCATGTCCAACACCTACTTGTAATCTTGGTAACTTCTAAGTCAGATGGACCCTAACCCTTGTGTGAATGGAGGAAGACGGGCCGAGATTGGGGGTCGTGTGCTATCGAACTGAAAAAATACGCGTGGAAAAAGTTGGTTGTAGGAGTCCACCACGCGATACATGCAGCGCGCCACCACGTTCACCTCTCGTATTTCGGATCACCTAATGAAGCGCAAGATACGACGGGACCACGCGGAGTTCCTGTTCTCCCGCAGTCTACCGATTGCAATCTCCATGGAAATATGCCCAGTATGCATCCACCATATTATGCTACGAGTAGTTCTAACAACGCGGACCTCCCAAACATTCTCTCGTACACCTGACTTCTAGGGTCACCTTTCCACGCTGTGGTGGGTGAGACCGCGTTGGGCCAGGCAGTTCACTGACGGGGATCATCGGTAAGTCATACTGCAAGCACTGCTGTATCTGCATGAACCGATGTGCCACTTCTCCATGTATTGCAAAGTAGGCGCTCGTTGATCTCTCCGCTGTTTATTTGCCTTACAATTGCGGTTACTACCTTGTGCGGGTGGAGCTCTCCATTTCATGATTTGCCTAGATTAGGTACTACTCTGTCGCATTGTTCACTCAGCCACACGAAGAAAACAGGCAACATGGAAGGAGCCCATTCAATACAAGCACAGAAACCACGGTTAAACATTTCGACCGAATACCCGCCAGCGACCAGTCACCGAGCTGGATGCTAACGTCACCGTTTCTGCTGCCGTGCGTGGTTCAGTTTTTGCGTCGGCCAGGTGAAGGCCACAGGGAAGCTTCGAGTATCCTCGACTGCACCCTATTTCGTCGACGACAGACTCTACTGCCGCGAGGAGGACATGCACGAATGCAAACCCCTGCATCTGTGCGTCAGCCTCGTCCCCGACAACCTGCCGTCTCCAGCGGAGTGTCTCACTGGGGCCGAGCTGCAGGTGGATTCGGTTCGCCCGCAGAACCGCGTGGGCGCCCAAGCAGATGCCAGCGATGGAGCGAAGTCGCCAACCGTCGCGCATGGAAACGGCGACGGGACGGAGAAAACGGAGGGTGCGCGTGTGGCAAAAGAAACGGCTTGTTCGACGAGATTCACGATCTCAACGGCACCACAGCAGTCGGAGAAATCTCAGGGCGGCTGCAGCCGACCAACGCCGTGGGTACTGGACATCTGCTTGGTAGGCGTCCACATTTACTGGCGTACATGTAGCTCCAAGAAAAAAACGTACAGGCGTAGTACCTGCCTACTCCGGAGTTTTTTTTTGTCGAGGATGCCACGCTTGTGATACGTTGTGTGCATAACGAAAGACGGGCCCACCACCGACTGAAGATCCAAACGCTTGTGATACGCTGTGTGTGCGTGCATTAACTGAAGACCGATCCACACCACCGACTCCACTTTCGACACGTGCCCTGCAGGACTACTTCACCACCGAGAACCCCTTCATTTTGGAGCTTGAGGACCACCTCGGAAAGAGGGACGCCGCCGTGGTTCGTGATTTTTACGGAAGGCCTCGATTCCGCGGGGCCGCCACCCCGCTCCCGCACGAGACGCAGCTGGAACACGAGCACATCTTCAAGACGGAGGTCGACCGACTCCTTGGAGCCGCCGGCGAGGAGAGTGCCAACGGGGCCGAACAACCTGCTGCGGACACGAAGGGAGAAGCCGAACGCGCGATCGTCGCGGGTGGTACAGCATCGAAGGACCTTGCGGAGGGGTCTCCTGGTGCTGCTCGGAGTGGACGATTCCCTGGAGAGGTGGTCGTTGACGGCTCGACGCCTGTTTCTGAGGAAGCCGACACGAGGGAGGAGGCGGACGGTGGTGGAGGTGGCAGTGGCGCGAGCCAAGAGGTTCACGGATTGCGGCGGCTGACGGAGCTGTTCGATCCGGACGGCGAAGATCGCCTGCTCGCCGGGAAGTTCGCCTCCGTCGTTGGCCGCATCGGGCGGGAAGGACGGCAAAAAGTCGCGTGGGCGGACCACTGCGCGTGCTTGCCGCGGCACCTGGCGACCCGGGAAGAGGTAAAAGGTGCGGTGCGGTCGGTGGAGGCGTTCCTGCGGTCGTTGCTCGAGGGCGGCACTGCCACAACCAGCAGCAGCAGCAGCAGCAGCGCGAATTGGAGCGGGAGGCCGGGCGTCATCACGGTGGCGCGCTCGGAGGAGGACGGCTATGTGCCGGCAAGCATGGTCGCGTTTGTCGAGCAGGAGGTCCTGGCGATGCTCTTTCGCCTGTACGGTGGAGATGGGGCGGAGGGAGTAGCCGGGCGTGGTGGCGGGCTGGAAGTGTGTTACGAAGATGGGTTGGAGCCCGCGAAGGGTTGAATGGTCGGTTGGAGTACACGTTGGTTGTTGGTTCGGGTCTGGGTGGGAGCAGTGTGGGTAGCGATTACTGTCTCTCCTAACTTGGCGAGACGCGAACTTTCCATGTTACGCCGTCCCACGGGCAAATGGTGGTTGGGGACAAGGCATGTGGTTGCCCCGTTTCATCTCTTTGGAGCAACATCGATCTTGAGTGATCTTGTACATTGTCATCCTCGTTTGCGGCTTGACAGCCATGTGTTGAAGTTTTGGGGTGCTTGCGCTGCTGCTGTTTCATTCCTCGAAAACACTGTTTCCCTCTTTGTTTGTGGCATCCGTGGTGGCATGGATACCGCGACAAGTGTCGCTGTGTATGCAGCGACTCCTGCAACGTCACACGCACTTCATGTGTGCCAAACAGTCTGTTCATCCAATCAATGCGATGGACAACTACATAATATGCACCCTGCAAGCCTCTCTGCTTTACATTAATCCACGCAACAATCATCATTCGGTTGCCTACTGATGCTATATGCATATGTGTAGGAACAGAGTAGCCAGCCGGCAACATCCACCCGACGAAAAAACACAACAACACATCGTGGTAGCAGATATCAATTCTTGCTCACCATGGTTGGGGGTGCAACTTACCCAACCCTTCATTGTCGCGAAACGAAGAGAACACCTGCCAATGCAAGGTTCTTGAAGCAAAAATTGAGTCTGCAAGCCCAATACAAGCCGTTCAAGATCTTGTGTTGTATTGTACATGTAGTGTGGGGGATCTTTTACACGCCCTGTCATTTCGTCATTTTTTTCTTCTCGCAGCCATGTGTAGAGAATGTAAATGGCGATGAGATGTGGGAGAATACACCATTCAGCCAATCTTTCGTTAGTATGCTCGCTGTTTGTGCTCGCAGATGCAATATACACCGGTCTGCAGAGAGGGCAGAAAGCTAGCTGAGAGGGCAGAAAGCTAAAATAGCTGTGTGTGTTTTACCGGTCATTTTTTATTGAACGGGTTACCCAGCGATTGCACCCCTTGGTTGTATTCTGCGGAGCCCCACAATGCGAGCTGCTTGCTCAACAGGCACAGCAAGCACCACACCAGCAGACACAGGAGACAAGAGAGACACAGTGTGTGAGACCAGCTCTGCCTGAGAGAGAGAGGCATGGCGGCCACCAAAGGCGAAGGAAAGCAGTCGCTAAAGGCGAGAAGTAATGGAAGCACTGCTGCAACGGCGCAGGAAACTGCCGGCCTGTGGAGGCTCTTCCCTCTAGTTGCGGTAGCAATGGGGATCGTTGTGGGCATCCTGTGGGAGCCTTCCACGCCAGCCACGGGCGAGACAGCGGGAGAGGCCACGGCTGACTCTGCGAAAACGAACGGTGCGGTAATCGTCTTTGTTTTTCACATGTTTTTTTGCCAGCAGCACAATATGCATCCATACCTGTCTGCGGAACAACCTAGCTATGCGTATGATACAGCATCTCCATCCGCGCTAACGTCGCAAATGCAGCCGCGCTCGCAGCTATACTCGTCATTTAGAGACTAAATACTGCTGGTCAGCGGGGATGTTTAGCGAGGTGGTGTCGGGGATGTGAAGGAATTGCAACAGCACGTGAGATTTGATGCTCAAATTCGAGGCAATTGGCGGTAAAGCGATTTATAGCCGTTACACTGCTGTCGGTTCACCACACAGCAGAAAACAGTAGAGTTGCGCGGAAGCCGTTGACGGCGCATCATCGCGTGTTGTAGTTGGCAGCGGAAAGTCCCCCTGCCACCCAGTACCACACACGCACACCGAGCGGTTGCACGCATAGCAGCGCAGCCCAATGCACGTCACGGGTGAGGCGTGTAGCTCCTGCCTAGATTGAACAATGGGCATCGTGTTCTCAGCCGCCCAACTCGACTCAACGGAGAATAGAGCCAGCTTGCACCCACAGCAGTGCAGTAGTTATTCGATGGCCGTGCGGAGCTTTTCTAACAGGCATGACCCACCCGCCGGCTAAGGTCATGTCTTATGGTAGCAACAGGCAATGAGGCGTGTGATTGCTCGCGTTTTTGGTCTCAGGTCTTCACGTCGGGAGTTGCTGCACCAGGTGCTCCTGTTCGTTGGGATGAGCGTCAGCGTCCTGTGTGTGTTGAGAGGAAGACCGGGTGTCACTGCTGTGTCACTGAACCTTGCCACTCTGTAGGGACTCGAAAACATGGAAAGCATCCCTTTGTGAGTAGCCACGCCTTAGACGGGCAGGCTCCCTGTCGTAGTATATTCTTCCGAAGAAATGGCTTGCTGTTGACAAACACCATGTCTAAAAGGGACGTGTGTTGCATCCAGCACAGTCGGAATACGCTTTCCCTGAAGTAGCATCCGACCCATTCGACGCCGCAGGCACATACATGAACCTCGATATATTTAGCAACAGCAGCGCGGAACAACCCCAAAGATATTCCGCGTGTATGGCATGCTGTCCACCCCGACTCACAAACGCCCCCCCAAAACCAGCCCTTCGTTTTTCCCTCATCCTTTCCGTTTCTTCTTGACAACCCAACCTCTCGACCCCCCCGTCTTTCCTTCGTTCTATGGCACGGCAAAACAGCGAAGCCGCCGCTTTCTCGGTCCCTGCACGCCGTGGACGTGGGCGGGCCGGGCTGCGGCGCTCACAGGTACCTGTCGCCGACGCACGCCGTGTCGGGTTTCCACCTGGCGTGCATCGAGGAGGAAGCGGGTTCGAGCGGCGGCGGTGACGGCGTGGTGTCGGTGACGCTATTCCGGGACGGGCGGGGCGAGGGGAACCAGACCCTCGCGCTGCAGACGCCTCCCGACAGCAGCAGCGCCACGAACGTGCTGCATGTGCGTCATATCGTAGATAGAGACGTGTCTTCGTGCCGGTCGGCTTGCTCTCTCTGGCTACCCCCTCCCCCCCCCCCCCCCCCCGTGGTGTTGGGGGAAACCTACATCTGCCCGTTCCCCTCGGGGGAAAAAAATAATCCTCCAACGCAATGAAAAACCTATGAAAAACTCCCCACCTGGAATGGCCCCCCCCTTCTGTGTACAGCAATATTTTAAGAAGGGTTGGGGTCCCCCAAGGGGGGGGGAGCTCGGTGGAAAAGGATGTGTTGGTAAAGGTGAAAACACGGGGTCCAAAAAAAAAATCCCTGGCGCC
>FN649742.1:2409841-2421112 GCA_000310025.1 Ectocarpus siliculosus
CCCCCCCCCGAGTCCAGGCGCCTTTGTCAAACTCCTGGTAATTCCTACCTTCCCAGATGCCAGCGTGACGCGTTCTCACCATCCGCCGTTCAACATCACCGGGGGCACGCAACAAGAGACACCAACCCGCTCCGAATCAATACATTCCGAAAAGGCCTTTGCCCACATCAAACATACCTAATACCTGGTAGTAGGTGTTTGGTTTCTTCCGTCATCTATCACACTCAGACAGCGAGCACCGATGTCGACATTCGCATAGCGCATGTTCTTTCGGGTCAAGCTGCCGTACTACATGCCCTCACCCCCCCACCCCTACTGAACATGTCTTCTTCAGCCAGTGCTTCGTTTCTCTACCCTCAACACGGCCAGCTGTGTCTTTGTCGTCTTGGGATCTTCAAGTTCCGCGAGGCCATAACGAGTAGCGCGATGTTAATCCCCTCGTAGGAACGCAATCGAAATGCTTGGCTGGGTGGGGTGCTTACGCAGTTGTCTCGATTTCTTCAAATGCCAAGCTGCCTGCTCGTCAACGTATGACGTGGGGCGTAACCCGTCCACTTGTTGCTGCTGTTAGCGCACGGTGAACTCAAACACACCAAGCAAAACAAACGAAATTACAAGACTCGCTTACAATCAGCTGAAAGGCACCACAACAACAATTCCATGTGGTTCCACGACGAAACCGACCAACTACTGTGTGAGCAACGGTTTTCATACCGGTATCATAGTAGTGCTTCTCTCCACCAAGAAACACACCAGCTGTGAGATTCTCACCGTTTTTCACCACCACCATATCCCGGAAATCAGACGGGAAACCCCGAAGATCAGCTGGGGACCGCTGAAGTAAACAGGCGTTTCGAGCCAAAAAACAAACATTTTCCACCGGCAAACGCCACGCCACTCCTTTTCGTGTCCGCGCTCGCCCGCCCCACGAAGACGCGGCGGAACATCCATCCTTTCATCGCTCCCCCCCCCCCCACCCGCCCTCTTTCAGCACACAAACGCGCTCGGGATCTCCTCGTCCAGGTCGGGCTTCCCGCGGCGATCGTTCTTCATGAGCCCCGTCACTCCCCCGCCGAACGCCTGCTCGAACGACTCCAGCATATCCTCCAGCCCCAGGCCGCGGAGGGCGCCCATCCCGCCGGCGTTCCACTCGGGGTCGTTCAGCTCGCAGTTCATCAGCACCTTGACCTCGCAGCCCCGGGGCACGCGGCGGGCGCTGCTGAGCTCGTCGACGAGGTACAGGCGCCGCAGGGTCGGCGGCCACTCGAAGCGCGGGGCAGTGTTCGGGAAGCTGTCGCCGAGACCCAGCGTGACCAGTCCGCGCGGCCACACGACGCCGTCCTGGGGTCTAGTGGCGTCCGACAGCCACAGTCGCCTTGGGGGGAGCGAGCGAGCGAGCGAGCGAGCGACCGGTGGAGGGGACAAGGGGAATGGGGCACCACACGAGCGGAGGAGCTTTGGTTATCGAAAAAGGAAAGGTGCGTTTGGGGGGCGAAGTTTGTGCAGCACTAGCAGTAGGTCACAGCTATTGCAGCAGCAGCAGCAGCAGCAGCAGGCGGTATATCACACGACAGGACACGACGATGTATACATAGAACCGGGCAGTCTTGCTGTGATTGCACGTATATGTTCTAAAGAAAACCGCCGTTGAATATTTACGGCAGTACTCACTCAAGGCTGACGGGGAGGCCGCTGTTTTCGCCCAGCGACTGATTGAAGCCGCTCTCAGTGGTGAAGTTCAGCCTCTCCAGAGTAATCTCGGGGTCTTCGCGGAGAAGAATCTCCCCGGGGGGCAAGAACTCCAGCGATTTCAGCCCCCGGGGCCATCGGACGCCCTGAAGGGGCTGGTTGAAGCCCGGCAGGGACATCCGCTCCAGACCGTCCGGCCACGCGACGCGGTCGATGGGCTGGTTGAAGCTCATGCCGAGGAATATCTCCCGCAGAGTGTCGGGGAACTCGGCCCTGTCCAGGCGCCTGTTGAAGATGCCGCCGAGGGGGTTGGACGAACGGCCCGCGGATCCGAAGGCGGCCTTGGAGGGCTCGAGCGAGCCGAACGCCAGCCGCTCGAGGCCCGACGGCCACGCCACCCGCGCCACGCAGCCGTTGAAGAAGTACAGGGTCACGGACTTGGCGTTCGTGGGCCATTGGACCTCGCTCAGCTCCACATCCGCGGGGCCGCTTTCTGGAGGTTGCTGCTGCTGCTGCTGCTGCTGCTGCTGCTGCTGCCGCTGCCCGTCCGCGGCGGTGCTGCTGCTGCCGCAGCGCTTCGAGGAGGAGGGCTGCTGTCGGTCGTCGCCAGACTTCGACCTGACGCGCTGCTGCGAATCGCTTATGGGGTCCTCGACCTGCTTCTTGTCCAGAACCACGCTCGGGAGGTAGATCACCGCCAGCCGAGGTGTCGCCGGCTCGCCCTCCCGCGGCCACAGTCCAGCAAGCGACCCCGGACCGTGCCCTCCTCCCGCCGCCGCCGCCGCCGCCGGAGATGGTGGGATCGCCGGTTCTGCTACCGCTACCTCTGGGGAGGATGGTGGCGTCGCCGGTTCGGACGAGTGAGGGTTCAGCAGCCCGTTGGTTCCGAGAGCACGAGGCCCTGCGCTGCTGTCGGGGAGGGTTTCGTCTCGACGGACCGTCATTTCGATGCTGCTGCTGCTGCTGCTGCTGCTGCTGCTGCTGTTCCTGCCGCAGCCGTCGAAGTCGAAGCAGCTGCCGCCGTCTTCATCGTTGCCGTCGGCGGCGGAGGCGGCGGCGCTGCCCGACCCGCGGAACGTGAAAAGAGGTCGGTGTCGCCACGTTTCTTCCTGCTGCTCCTTCGTGCTTCTGCCCCAAGTTGCAGGTGTCTTCATGATGGTGTGGATGCGCGACTGGAGTATCGATGAGGGGGGAGGGGGGAGGCGTTGACGGGACAGCGCGGGTTGGAATCATCGGTATGCACATGTACGTCACCGCGCGCAGGCGGATTGCTTATAAGGATCGGCAAACTCTGAATGTGTCCGCATGATTTTCTACTCTTTCAATACAGATAGCGCCCGCGCTCAAGAACCTCAAGTTTTGGTCGACGCCGGGGTTGGTTCTGTTTGTGGGCTACAAATGGCCATATATGCATACATCAATCGATTTTTAGCCTAGGGGTTCTTTGCCGGGCTCACAAACGTTGCTCAAGTTCTTAGTTCGATAAAAAACGTGTCGGGCATCAACTTCTTAACTTATCTGACAAGTTCTCAAGCGCGGGCGCTATCTGTATACCTGTCATCCACACAGCTGATGGACAAAAGGATCCTTCCGTCTTGCATCGAAAGCGCAGGAAAATCGAAAAATCTTATACACTGGGGGATCTAAATTACATGTAGTAGATGTGCATACAACGTACCAAACGCGGGCAGCAAGGGCACAAACTTGTTGATTGAAAGGGGCGGCAGGGATCGACGACACGCGAGCGACAACACACAAGAAACTCTACGGTTGGCAGCAGAGGGCGCCTAGAAGAGATCCTGTAAGGATGCATTCTCATTCTTGCATCCATCCATCTCCACGAACCACGAACTAAGGCTACACTCGGACGAGGCTTAGACGCGGGGGCCTGCGGAATTTTATGGGGGGGGGCGTAGGTGCCGTTGCCTGTGTGCTCACTCGTGGATCAGGGGCGGCAAGGACTGTTGTTGTACCGGGACGATGCTATTCTTTGGTCCACACTTCCGTTCCGCGTACCCTGGCCCCTGTGCAGGTAGTCTACACCAGGGACGAGGTGACCGCTGTCGAAATGCTGCTGCTGAAACAACAAAAACCTGGGGCGTTTGCCCCAGGCCCGCACCAAGTATGCTTCGACTCCAACAAACTGACGCACAGCCAAGACGGAAGGGTCTACCAAACGAATCTACGCGATCGTGCAAACTCTTCTGTCTTTGCCCTGTGCTGCCCACCGCTGTGCTACCACACGAGGAGAGAGGACAAGGTAAACAAGGAGCAAGAATTTGAAATTTGTTGGGACCGCCATAGAAAATCTTCTTTTCCGATCAGGTATCATGACGAGCAACTCGAGAATCACCCCTTTCCCTTCTCTCGTAACCTCCGTGCAGCTCGGCGACAGAATATCAGACGCAGCGGGGAGAGGCAGGAGAGCGTGCGCGCGCGTATTTCCAATCCAACGGGTCTCTCTCTCTCTCGCTACATACTGCCGAACTCCCCTGCGTGCTCTTCCCACCCCACCTTCAGCTGCTGCTGTTGAATATATGTGCGAATGTGCCAAACTCAACACACCTTCACCGGCGAGCTGCCGATCCACGTGGTGTCGCAGGAGCAGTATCTCCCACCAGGCACAAATCGATCCCACGTGCTTTCGACCAGCGAGCGAGTGCAGAGACTGTCTGCTCTGTCTCCCTAAGCTTCTTTCCGCTTTCCTCTGTGGACCTGTGGACGGGACCGTGGTGGTGTGGCATATCGAATTTAAAAATCACAAGGGTATACCCTCCATTTCGTTTTAGGATTCGGCGTTGCCCCTCGTTTGGTTTGCGAGTCCCCTCGGCAGGCAGTCTGCTCCACTTACACTGACAACAAGTTCAAATTTACTGCTGCGCGTTGGTTTCCTCCAGCGCGCGAGGCAGTCCGACGGAACACACGTGCTCCGGTACAAGAGGTAGGCCTCGCCCCCGCTTGTCCCCTTAGGGGCGGAGGCAATGGTTGAAGGGGACAGCAGCGAAGGAGAAGCTGGAGGTGCCCAGCCCCCGCCCGACCAGAACGGGCATCGCGAGCGAGAGGCTGCTTCTGTGAAACCGCCGAAGTCGCCAGGCCCTCCAGCGGCCATGGCGTCATCCGCGGCACCATTGGGCGCCGCGGGGGAGGGGGGATTGGAAATTGGCGCCGTGGCAGCAGCAGAACAGTCAGCAGCAGCGGCGGCGGCGGCAATGAAACAACTACCAGCAGCAGCAGGCGAGGAGGAGGACGATGATAACTCCGTCAGTCTTTCCGCTCGGCAAGAACAACAGGACCCACCAAAACTCTTCGGTGAGGTAGACGCGCCCTTTGCTGACGGGGTTCAACAAGGACAGGTGGACGTGGAGTCGGAGATCGGGGGGCCGCTCTCGCCGATGACGACGAGAAGCATCAAGGACGATTGTAGCACCGGCAGCGATTTCGACTGGGAAGGTGCCAGCCCCACCGAGCCCTCGTCTCCCGCATTGCGAGGGGTTCACAAAATCGCCGTGGAGGTGATGCGAAGGAGCTTCGGGTCTGCAGAGGGAGATCCAGGTATGTTTATAGGTACAGCATGTGTGTGTCTATGTGTGCTATGTGGTAGGCGTAATAATGGTGTGCGACGGAATTGTGACTCGTGCGGAACGACGCCCCAACACCCTTTTTCCTTTCTTTTTTGGGTGCACTTTTCTCGCTTGAAGCCAGCGCGTGGGCCGCACGGTGCGACCGCAGAGAACCAGAAATTTCGGCAAGATGGCAAGATTGATTTCTTGACTGCGCACACATGCGGACGTTCATGATGCTGCTGGTGATGTTGCGGGAGTACTTGATCTTGATCACCTTTTAAAACCATGCATGTATTTATTTCATCCAGTGGCGGGGTAAGGGGGATATTGAACTCCGTCCGTCATATGGGATCATGTTTCCTCCGGGTTGCGTGTATGTGCACAGCAGTCGAGGCCGTCCATCGATCAGCAGTCGAGTCATTTATTTCTACGGCCGCAAGTGTTTGCAGCAGCGAGAGACAAGACTTCAGACTGCAGACTTCAGACCTGGAGACAAAACAACCATTGAAGCGGACAGCAGTGTTCAGAAGCAAGGCAAACCTGGGTGCCGGTCAATTTGCCTTCCGCAACCTAATACGAAGTATCCACCTACCACCTGGCAGACATTGGTGTGTAGCAATCAGCGAGCGATGGCGCTGTTTGACCCACTGAATCAGGCCACCGCAGCAGCAGCAGCAAACTGTGCCTGCAGCGAAACCAAAGACCACATGAGTTCATCGCTAGGCGATCCCGGACTCTCATTATCTGGAGGCAGGTGTTGTAGTTTTGTAAGAAGGAGCACCTGTCGACGGGCGGAGATAAAAGCATGGAGAAGAAGTGTAAGGTCAACACCTTTCGTACATGAGGTCCTCTCTCTACTACTGGTATGCTGCAAGGACATTACACCGATTGATAATTTTTTTGGCTGCAAGTGTTTGTCCACCCACAAACGGAGGGGCTTTCGGGGGCAGCGGCGGAATACGGAATGCAGCAGTGGCGCGTCCTAATGCGGCAGTTTGTACAATGTTAGGGCGGGTGGCCGGTGGCCGGTACAGGTGGATGAAATCTCTTACACAGAAAAATCATCATGTCGTTTACTCCTACTCCGTGGTATGTTTTGTGAAGTGCTTTGAATGGCGTGGGTACGATCGGGTGAAGGCATAATTTCCAGTAAAGCTTGGTTGCCCATGCGATGGATTGCCATGTGGAAGAATGGATTGGAGGAATCAATACCTACAGATACGTCACCGCGACAAGTTGTCGATGCCGGACCTCAATGTGCCTATCAGCCTGACCCTCTGGTCTGTGTGGGGAGATCAATCGACCTTTGAACATGGGGCCAGGAGATCCAGGAAGGGGTAGAAACTACCTGGGTTCTGCTGCTGCTGCCGTAGGCTTGAACTGGGGTCGTGGTGGTGAAGTGGTTGCGAACGGTAGGCCCGCGAGAGCCTCTTGGGTGTTGATCTACGTGTCGACACGCTGCGATGTGTTTTTTTAGTGCTTTAGATGGGGTCACGTTTCTTCTGAGATGTGAGCTATAATAGTTGGAACTTCCGAAAACGGTTGACGGTATGCTATGCATACGTGAAGCGAACTGCCAGTCCTCTCGCCCCCGGGTTTCGACTACGTTCGCCCAAGGCAGTTTCTCGGGAGTCCCCGGCTTCCGTGATGAAGCACTCATTTTTTCCAGTTTCAGATATCGCGGTTGTCAACAGCTTTGGTGCTGTTGGGGTAGTGGTGGTTGCGTCTTGTCTTGGCCGCCCAGTTGTTGGGTGAACCAGCGCGTACATACGGCCGACTAGTTATTCATCTCTGTCGCAAGCAATGCTACTGCTGTCGTTGTTGGACCAAGAGAGAGGCCACCCGTTATCTAGACTGCTGTTGAATTTTGGTGAAACCCACCAGCGGCAGCAGCTGCAGCAGCAGGCGTCATTTTCGGCTGCAGCAGTTGTATACAAGTACTATTAGCACCGAGTTACCATGCGTGGGCGTTCCACCGTCGTGTGATACGAAATTATCATAGGTTTTTGGTGTTTGTGTAGAATGAATGACCACCTTGGCATGCATGTGCATACATCACTGACCTAGTACACCTAGTACTCTAATTGTTTCTTTCTCGTCGACTCTCGCGCGCGTCCGGATGTGCTCCTGGGATTTCATTCCCTGACGCCTGTCGTCTCAACAGGGATGCATGCAGCCTTGGTTGCCATGGGAAAGGAGAAGGCCCGAAGGGAGGACGACGACGATGGGATGTTCGAGGAAGAGCAAAGCCTCACCACGAAGGTGCGTAGCCCGTTGTTTCCCCGTTGTAAGTATGCTGTGTCCTCGACAACCATTGGAGGCTCGATTGTACAGAGGGGGAGAGACGCGTAGCAATCCCTCCCGTTGCTGTTTGTTAATGTCAGGCAGATGACCGCACACCGCAAGTGCGACTTTTTTTTCTGCGTCTGTTGTTTGGCTCGCGTCAACGCTGCAGCAGTAGAAACAACAGCACCAGCAGCACTGGTGCAATGATAACGCTACGGTGTGCGCAGGAAGCGCGGGCTCTTGGGCGGAAAGCAGCTGGCCTCGAAACTCTAAAACAGTATTGGTAGTCGCGAAGAGGTGTGATGCGGTACGACTTGGGTCAAAGCTGTTTGCCCGATACAACGACTGCTGTCATCCACAAGCAGCCATCCGGATCGCACGTGTCACTAACTGCCGTATCGGTGGCACCTCTCTCCCTTGTGCGGATTGATGCTTACACGCGACGTCCCACTAGGCTTGGGACTGCCGCTAAATAGTACTGACTCCGCCCCCCCCCCCCTCCCCCCCCCCGCCAGGAGCCACTACGGCCACGGGCCCGCAGTAGTGTGCCGACATGTGCCCGACCAGCGAACCGGCACAGTTTAGGGCCACGGCCGCTACTCTAGAGACTACACAAGCCAATCAGCAAACAGTCACCAACAACAAAGCCTCCTGTCTTACCGGACTGCTCCAATTTTATAGAAAGGGCGGTGGTGAGTTTCGTGGACCGTTATTTTTCGTGTCTGCTTGACCACGTTCGGCTTAAATAAGTGCGTGCTTGCGATGACTTGTTCCCGATGCCAACAGGCCGCGGATCTCAAGCAGAGTCTTATCGACGTGTCCGTAGACGACATCGATATGTCCGGAGGCAAGCCTTCCGATCGGGGCGGCGACGGGGAGGGCGGCGCCCTACGAGCCTCGCCACGGCCGGCGGGCGCAGCGGCGGCGGCGGCGGCGGCGGCGGCGGCAACAGAAGTGGTGGCATCATTGGGGACGGCGGGGGCGGAGGCAGGGGGGGCAGGGGCTGACGATGAGAGCGGTAGCAGAAGGGGGAGCGCCACCGCCGAAGGTGACGAGCAACTTCCACGGGCGGCGGCGGCGGTGGCGGCGGTAGCGAGAGAGGCGGAAGAAGCGGCTTCCCCCGCGGTGGCGGCGGCCGGGCGGGCTACAGATAGCGGTGGGCGGGAGGGCACCGCTAGCGAGCGCGTCGAAGGCGTCGTAAGCATACCACCGGCGGCGGCAACGGGAGGTCTCAACGGTAACGGTGTGGGGCAGGGAGAAGGAGGACCAGGGGGCAAGGTTGATGCCGGTGCCACTAACGGCGGCGACGAGGGTAGGGCTGCGAGCAATGGCGGGGGGGAGCTTGTGACGAGAGCGATCCCGAGACGACCGTTGCGAGAGATGCTGAGGTGAGAAGGAGGTGTTTGTTTGGCCGTGCAGCAGTACAGTGGTGGTCCAGATATACCGTACCGCGGTCTCGAGTAGTGCGGGCCCTGATACACCGCGGCAAAAATCGCTTGTCACAGGATTTGGCTACCATACTAAAAGCTATATATTCCCCAACACTCAATAGTGCGGTGTCTCCATGTACACCGCGGTGATTTTTTATCTGCCACGACACCGCGGTATATCGGGACCATGACTGTGGTCGAGGCGTGTGGTTTTCGTTAGGTGTCTCCGTCCCGCGTGTCTCCTGCATGCCCGACCGGATAGCGACAACGACAACGACAGTGACGCAGCAGAGGCGGCGTCTTTGTATTATTTAATCACTTAATCACACAAACAAACAAACCTCAAGGGTGCGGTGGTGGTGTTGGTGTACACCGGAGAGAGGGCTTGTCCAACGGCTTGACGTCTCGCCTCTTTCAGGTGTTGCGTAACAGAGTGTTTTCACGAGCGAGACCATGCAAGAGAGAAGGTTACGCTTTTTTGTTTGCCGCGTTTTGCTTTGTTTTCCGCCGCTGTGCAGCAGTACCGAGCGAAAATAAATGGAACGGGGCGGCAGGGATTGGTGTCGTGTTGTCGTGTGCGGTGGGGGTGAGGTGCTCCTGGGCTCCTTTTTTGTATCACCCGCCAGAATGTTGCGGCAGCTTGTGGCAAGCGTTGGCCTATGGTTGCCGCATCACAACAAAGCGAGAGCTAATTAAACACACACAGCAGCAGTAGCTGTCCTTCGACACGGGAAGAACCAAGGCAGCCAGTCAGTCAGAAACAACACCAGATCGTCTCTCTTGACGTTTTCTTTTTGTTCCCTCCAGGCTGTTGGTGCTTGCTTTTGCCATGTTGCGATATGGTGCCACCCGTGGCGGCGCCGGTGGTACAACGTGAAATCCATCACCACGGCGGTATGCCTGCGTGCGTACTACGGAACATTTGATACTAAACATGGCAAAACGCTTGGATACGTTTGATGGTGAACAAGGTTGGAGGAAGAAGAAGCCGAGGTGAAGGACGGGGGCGAACCCGTAGCTCGCCTCGAGCACCTTCCGGCCTTTACTGAGAGATGGGCGCCGGAGGCACTCACACCCCACATCTTGACGCAGGTGAACGAGTAGTCAGTCGACCATTGAGCGTCTCGCGTGTCCGTCCCGTCAGGTCGTTCCGTCCATGCCATGCCGCCCCCAAGGGCCGATGAACAGCACGCCCCCCCCCCAAAAAATGAAACAAGGGGTCCCTCTGGAGTGCGCTCATGAGAGCTCAAGGGGGTGACGCAAGATGAAAATAAGACCAGTAGAAAACTAACCCGCAGGCAGCTGCCAGCTACCATGATTTTTCCCAAACTCGAACTGCTCACACAGCTGATGTGTTTTTCACTCGAAGAGTAGTAGCCCAGCGAACCCCAACGAATCTAGAGAAAAAATTGAAATCTGTGTACAGCAGCAGTCTTGTATAGAGGAGGACGCGAGGGCGGGGGGGGGGGGGGGGCGTCTTCATGCAGGTCGCCAAGATTAGGATGAGCGTGTTTACTGTGAGGGTGGACGTTTGTTTTTTTTGTTGAGGCGTTTCCAGTGTCTGGCATGGCAATTCTGTGCTACTATCACCGTTGTTGCAGTTGTTGACGTCGTCGTTGTCGGGACCCCCTCCCCCCCTCCGTCATACTTATCGTATCTTATCTTACGCATATCGCATCTTATCCTGTCGTATCTTATCTTATCTTATATCAGGTGTTCAGCGGGCTGGTTCCCGTGGCGTCGAACCAGGGGCAGGGCGAGCCGGTGTGCACGTACATGCTGGAGTGCTGCGTCCGGCCCGACGTTCAGGCCGTCACCATCCTGCACGTGGCCTCGCTGGTGAGCCATCCACCAACCCGCTTTTGATGTTTCTTCTTTTCTTTTCTTTTGTCTTCACTTCAAATCAGCGCTCACAGCACTATAGTGCCGTTTGCTCCAACCCGTGGTCACGCGGAAGAGACTCTCTCTACCTTGCCCTCCTGCGGTACTTTGCCTTCGATTTTTAATGCGAGAAGAGTTCAGCACTCTCTTCCCTCTGTGTACACACGAACTAGCGCTATCCACTAGGCTAGGAGCGGAAGCGAGAGAAAAACTCACTTTGCAAGAAAAGCTCGCTTGCGCCGGGATTCGAACCCCTGACCTGACCTCTAGAAAGTTTCGAGGATACCAACTAGACCACCGGGGCGACCTGCTTAGCCCTGGATGAATGTCGTATTTGATTGTTTTGTTTTTCAAGACTGTAGGTGGCACTACAGTTGATGATGACTTCGCGAAGTGGACGCGGGGGGGGGGGGGGGGGGGGG